>CAJVPK010000256.1:0-45138 GCA_910592015.1 Diversispora eburnea | reverse complement strand
TTTATTTAGTATAAAAAGATTTTTCTAGAATCGATTTAATTGACTTATTATTTAAAAAATAAAATAATGAAAAAAAAATTCCTTATAAGTTAATACCATACCAAAAAATTTTTAAAAGCAAAAAAAATTACGAAAATTACAAAGAAAATGATGAAAAAACGTGGGTAACCATATATATAAAAAAAAAGAACGAAAATTAAAATTAAATAAAATAAAGAAATAAACCAATCGAAAATCTCCACAAACCAATAATGGCAATTATTAGCAATAATGGCAATATTAGCAATAATAGTTTATAGCATTCGGTATGGTATGAAGAAATTCGTGAGAGAAAAGAAAGAAAAAAATACCTGTTAATATCATCATTATTATGATTATTTATTTATTTATGATTTATTTATGATGATGTATTATCATTACTACGGATAGTAAGGATAGTAAAAAACCATAAAAACCAACCATAATGAACCAAAATATTACCAATTTAGGAAATTTAAATTGGCAAAAAGCAGATTTTTTTTTTCATTATATACGTGTATAAAGGAAATTGTTCACTTGCTAAATTTATTAAATTTATAAAATAACTTGTATTTATTATTTACTCAATATATATATATTAATTAATTATTTTATAATTTATTTATTATATAACTTTGCAAGCATACAAAAAAAAAAAAATATCAAAAAAAATATATATATATATATAAAAGTGTATAAAACATATGAAAATCGTTTACAATTGGATTAGATTGTCATAATTCGGTACGGTAAGAAAAATACTAAAAGAAAATAAAAAATATAAATATGAGAGAATTTCAATGTATATAAACTATATAAACTATAAACTATCACATATTCCGAAAAAAATTAGTCAATAAAGGCAATTTTAGGAAGTTTTTAAATAGTTTTTTATGCAGTTTTAGGCATGTGGTTAGTTAATTTTAACGTTGCATAACGAAAGCATAATAAAACTAGATCATCTCTTGTAGTATTTACTATATATAGTAATATTTAGGTTTATTTGATATTTAATAATAAATTTTCAATTAAAAAATATTTAAAATATTTCAAAATATTTTTTTAATCAACCTAATTCTCTGGTTAACATTTAAAATTGTTTGGGTGAGAGAGAAACAACAACACAACAAAAAAAAATATTGTATCCAAAAACGTGATCATTATATCCAAATGAATCCTAAACCAGCTCGTGATCTGGTTAATGAAACAACTCGAAACCCCGATCAAATCAAATCACAGACTTGCTTTTCTCCCTCAAAAATCTTGTATAAATCTAGAGTTCAATCTATACTTTATCAGAAATTACACGTCGTGCACATTCAAGGTGTTCCAAAAATTTAACTTTTTAAAAACTATATAAATTTACTGATGATGATAAATAATAGATGATGATGATGATGATGATGATGATGATGGATATATATATATTTGATAAGTTATTCTTATTAAGTGGTCTCAATAAGTAGTCAAGGGGTAATAAATAAAAAATATTTTGGCAGATTCGTAAATAAATAAATAATTCGTAAATAATTTAAAAAATATTTATAAATATTTTTAGATATCTGAATACAAGGAAGTTACTCCCGTTATCCGTTTTCAGAGTTGAGGATCTCTGTGTTCAAGTCAAAGTTCAAAAATATTTATTAAAAATATTACAAATAATTACAAATCTTGAAAATATTACATAAAAATAATAAAAATAAAAATTTGTTTACTGTGTGTGCTACTAAAGATGGGCTCCACTTTTTATTACTCTCGAAAAATGAAAGACGATGATGATTACTTAAACTTTTTCGTATTACAACATTGTGTTCTATTAATCTATTAGCATGTCGTTGTTATTAGTGGTCGTTTATTTTAACATCATTCATGTCATAGTGTCATTAGTAACATCCTAATTTAAATGATTTAAATAATTTAAACGATTTAAATAATTTAAACGATTTAAACAATTGCAGATTAAACAGATTTTATTGTATATATATATATATATATATATTTATAATCTCTTATATATATTTTATAATCTCTTATATCCTTTATATCTTTCCTTTATATCTTAAATTCTACGCAACATATATAGATATATAAATATAAATATATATATATATATATATAAAATATAAATGTAATATAAATGTAATATAAATACCAATATAAATATCGTTGAATATAGTGTGGCTTTTTAAAAAAACTCAAAAAACTCTTGGTGTAACTCCCTCTTATTGTATTACAAAATCAAAGTGACACCACAAGACTTAAAATACTATCTAACAACTAAAATAACTAAGAAAACTTACTGATAAGCAACTAAATAAAATAAAAATAAAATAAATATTACTGTATATATATATATATGTACAAAAATTTTTTTAATGTTGCCGAAATAAAAATTAAAAAAAAAAAATTTAAAAATTAAAATGCTAATTCTATTTAATCTATAAAATCTTATATATTTATATTTTTTTATATATATATATTATACTGTATATATAACGCACAGTTTTGTCTTGCCCCCAAAAAATTGTTGTCCAAAGTCCTCTTTTTTTTTTTTTAGACCTATTTTGCTATTATGTAAATATATGTTTCAAATTTTTTAAATATTATTATTATCTTATTATTTATTGAAATTATATATTATTGAAGTGTTAGTTAAAATCTTGGTATTTTTTTTTCTCACCAATTTTATTTAAAAGTTTGAAATTAACATTCTTATTCGTTTTCTTTCTTATTTATATATTAGAATATTCTGCCATCCTAATGCAGGTATACAATAAAGAAAATAGCATTAAAAGCAACGAAAGCTCCATGGCGAGTTGTGATCAAGAAACCTTTATTCCGCAATTACCTCAGCCACCACAGTTTAGAACTTCAAAGGGTGGGCCACCTGTTCCAAATTTTGAATATGTTTCATATGATAAAGTACAAGACTTATATGATCAAAATAAGGGTACATTATATTTTATTCCGGAAGGTTTTGAACCGGTGTTAGTTCCTAATGATGCAAAAGCGACATCAGTAACAAATTTATTGGAAAATGCAAAACCAGTATCAAATGCTCCTAATGTTCCTAGAATGCTTCCAGATACTGATGTACGTTTACCTTCATTTGCACTTCCTTGTGGAGTTGCGGGTCCTACTCCTAAAGCATCAAACACAAATTCAAAAGTTAAGGTTAAAAAACCTCCGAGACCACCAAATGCTTTTATACTCTATCGTCGTGCTAAGCAACCCGGGATCGTAGCAAAAAATCAAGGGATAACTAATAATGAAGTTTCTAAAGAGATTGGTAGAATGTGGCACGAGGAACCACCAGAAGTTAGGTCAAAATTTCAAAAAATGGCTGATGCGGCCAAACAGGAACACATGAAGAAGTATCCTGAATATAGGTATCGCCCTAGAAGACCGCAAGAGAGGAAACGTAGGATTCAACCACGTGAAGATTTATCGCCCACATCAGGAAATACGCCAACTTTGCCATCACAAAATTTTGATGCATCGGCATTTTTTGCACGCCGAATTTCAATATCAACAGACGGCGAAAATTCCGACATTTATTCACCTACCTCAACAACAGCACCAACTAATTCTACAAATCCACCATCAACCACCAATTCAAATGCTGCAATGATGAATCATCATCATCATCACCATCACCATTTGATTTCACAAAATCCTCAAAATCAACATTTGTTGTATACAGATAATACTCAATCGACAGCAAATACAACAGGAGGAGGTTCACAATCGCCTCCAACACAACAACAAGATCTCGTTCAACACCAACAACAACATCAACAACAACAACAACAACAACAACAGCATCAAATGTATTTGGATGCTACAACAATGGCAAAATTTGAATTTGAATCATATCTTGAAGGTCCACAAAATTCATATGAATCAAATAATAATAATAACACGAATACAACATTTGCTCCTGTTACTACATCAAATGGAATGATAGATTTTAGTGTATTTGACACAACAAATTCTAACTCGTCGGGAGAAGTCTACCTTGGTCTGGATGACTATGTAAATCATGTAAATCCATATGATTATCATAATATGAACAATATGGCTTCACTTAGTTTTATCTCGACGGCTGATGAGCAGTACCTTCGTAACCCACAATACGTAAAACTCGATTATTAATTTTACAAATGATGATGACTTGGTAATTTTATTCTATTTTTTTTTTTATTTATTCTATTTTTTTAATTAAAAATTCAATTATAATCATAATTTCATTTTATTAATTTTTAATAATTAATAATTTAATTCAAAAAAAAAAAAAATTAAAAAAAATTAAAAAAAGGGGCAGATTGTTTGATAAATTATTATTGACAAAAATTCTAATAATATTTTTTTTTCTTTTTTTTAGGATATGCATCGGCGTATTCAAGAATTTTTTTAATGAATTCGTTTTTTTCTTATTTTTATTTCATTCTTCGTTATAATGACAAAAAAAAAAAAAAACTTCGTAATTATTTTTCCGCACAAACACAAACAAACACAAACAAAAAAAATTTCGAGCAAATCACATTCACTACTTTATTTTTTCCTTCACTTTTGCATGCATTCTTGTAAAAATTGATTTTTAATTTTTTTTTTCTTTAAAAAAAAATAACCATTTATAAAACTTTATATTAAAAAAAAACCTACTATATGCTCACCTAACTCTCCAAGAAATTAAGGTATTGAATTAAATTAATTATTATATTGATCATCTTTCTTTTTTGCATTTACTTTGATTTAATTATATATATTATATTAACTGACAGATTTTCATTTCTCATATTAATTAGGTCACATGACATTTTTAACTCATCTGTAAAAAAATATCATTATAAGCACCCAAATCTCACATGCATTTTATAATCAAAAAAAAAAAACGTATGGAAAAAATTGAAAATACTTTTTTTGTTGAATGGAAGTAAGGGAGAAGAATCTTCCTTTTTTTTTATTAAAAGAAAAAAAAAATCTCAGAAAAAAAAAAAAAAAAAAATCGAAACTCTCTTGCGGCCTTGTTATTATTTTTATTTATTTTTTCGAAGAGAGTTTACAAACTCAAAAACCAGGTTCTTGGTTTTCTTAAAAAAGTGCACATTTAGTCCTTTCCCTTCCTCTTTTTTATATAAATGTGCCTTTTTTGGGTTTTTTTTTAAAAAAAAATATTTTTTTTGATTCATATTATTTATTAGTCCAATAACAAAAAAAAAAGCGATTCTTGGCCTTAATCGTTTTTTTTTTATTATTTTCCTAGCGAAAAGAATATTTCCATTGCCATGTGTCAACACACATTAGGGAAAATTTATATGAATCAAAAAAAAAAAAAAGAAAAAAAAATTTTTTATTCGCATCTTTTGATGGATTGTTTAATTTATTAAAGAAATAATATTTAGTCCTTTCTAATTTTCTTCTCCCTTCGATTAATAAAGTATCTTTCATAGGTTAATTAATTAATTTAACATACATTATCATTATTATTCTATGCTAAGGAATTTTTTTTTAATTAAAAATCTTTTTTTTATATTA
The DNA here is from genome assembly GCA_910592015.1 of Diversispora eburnea. NCBI lineage: Eukaryota > Fungi > Glomeromycota > Glomeromycetes > Diversisporales > Diversisporaceae > Diversispora > Diversispora eburnea. Next base: position 39,582 of record CAJVPK010000256.1, on the reverse strand, counting down.
ATATAATAATTAAATTTTTAATTTTCAATAATTATTTATCATTATTATTATAATTATTTATCGTAATAATGTCATGTATACATATAACAACAACAACAACAAATCAAAAAACATATTACAAAAAAAAAAAAACTACTAAAAAAAATTCCTCATCCAAGGCAGAAGAACAGCACCGAGAATTTGACTATTATTATTTTTTTTTATTTTCTAGGCAAGGCAAGCATATTTCTCAAAAAAAAATATATAACAATCAATCAATCGCATTGTAAATCAAAAAAAAAGCAAGAGCACCTCCCCATTTTTTTTTATTACAAGATTTCTTCTTCTTTCTTCCACCTTTTCAAAAATATATATATATTCTTCCCTTTTTTTTTATTCACCTCTCACAATTGTAAAAATTTTTATCAATAACTGCATTTATTTTGCATTTTTTATTTATTACAATAGTTCTTTTTTTTTTTTTACTGAACGAAAACAAAAAAAAAATTTATAAAAATTATAAAAGCCAAAATAATAATAGTTAAAAAAAATAGTCGCGCACTAATGGTTAATAACGCGCCGATTAATAATAATGATCAATTGATTAAAAAAAAGAAAAGATCTTTTAAAAAATCTTTTTTAATTTTTTTTTTTTAAAAAAAACTTAAACTCGTATATCTTTTTTATTTTTCTCGTGTGATTGATCTAATAATTTCTGTTTTAATGGTCTGAAAGTTTAAAACAAAGTTCACCTTCAAAAGAAAAAAAAAAATAACAATACTAGTGAAATATTGATGAAATGGTCTGGTCTTAATCTTTTTTTTTTTTTTTAAAAAAAAAAAAAGATTTTAATTTTCTTTCGTTTTTTTTTGCTTGAAAAAATCAAAGAAGGCAAATCAGGTTTTTTTGGCGTTTTTTAATGAACGTATAAACTGAAAGTAAAGAGAATGTAAATGCATATATAAAAAAAAATAAAGTTTTATTATTATTTTTTTTTTTTTTAATTATTTATTTATGGTCAAAGTGTTGAGTGCAGTAACAGGTTAAAAAAAAAAAAAACCAAAAGTATGGTGGCGTTTTCTTATACATATACAGTTTAAATTAGTTTAGATTAATTTAAATTAGTTTAAAATTCTATAAATTGGTAATTTATTTTATTTGAAAATTAGGCGATCCAAATTAACTAACCCAAATATTTACTTTAGTTTTCAAAAATAATAAAAATAAAACACACATACTGAATATAGAAGATAAAAAATGCGCGATGTCAATTTTTTTCTTTTCTTTTTTGGACGCATGTTATTACAAATTTTTTTACAAACTTAAAAAATCAAATTCATTTTATCTACCATATCGGATACTTTCATTATAATAGAATTAATTACTTTGTGTATTTATCTTTGTGCTGTTTATCCCTCCCTCCTTCCTTCTCCTCCTCTCTTACAAATTATCATGCAATGATGCACTGTCTCTCTCTTCCCCTTTAATCCTTTTCTCTTCTGGTCATTACATATATGCATTTATATAGATATACAACTATCCTCTTCTCCTTCATAATAATAATCATCATCTCCAAATTTAGATTTATTCTTATTGCAAACAAAGGATTTATTTATAGATTAATTAAAAAAGATTTCATTATTATTAAATGTATATATATATATATATATATATACAATGACAGACTATAAAGACTATAATAAAGTGTGTGTGTGTGTGTTGTGTTAAATGGTCAACAGCAGATATCATATACACAAATCATACAAACCGATAACGAATGCATAAATAGTTGACAAAATTGACAAAGTAAAGTTTCAATTAAAACAATGAACAATGAATAAATTAATGGTAATTAATTAATTAATTAATAGTCTAATAGTTTATTATTAAATAATAATAAAAGTTAGTAGTTAGTAATAGTTATTAATAATTAGTGATAGTAATCGTAGTTATCTCCTGCATCCTAAAAAAAGAATCATTCGTTATTTTTGTTTCTGGTTTGAATTAATCTTTTCTCGGTAAACTTTATTATTGATTCAATTGATTGATATTTATTGATGATGTTCCTTTATCATTTCTTTTTATTTCTTTATATTTTTAATTATTTAATTTCATTTATTTATTTATTTATTCATTTTCGGGGGGGGGGGGGGGGAGAAATTATGGTTAAATCGGAATAATTATTTCAAGACTCTCGTTCTTAAGGTGTTATATAAATAATGTTTTGGATAAATTATTGTCATTTATAGAAATATTTTAAACAAAAACAATGGAATGGATAAACAGAAAATTCGTTGTTTATTTTTATTTTTTATTTTATTTTTGCTAGGTTATGGTTTGTTGGTTAGTCTTGTAAAAAGAGTGGTGTGAAGATAATCATTGAGAAAACGTTTTAACGTTTTTCTTTTTGAACTCTTTTTTTTTTTAATGCAGGTATATCAGGTATATGTTATTTATTATATATATATATATATATATATTATATATATATTATATATTTACATATGTATTATTTATATATGTTATTTTATATATATGTATATATATATATATGTTATTTGCATGTTATTTGTATGTTATTTGTGGCGTCATTTTGGAATTCACTTTTTTTGATTCTTTCGATTCTTTAAATTCTATTCCACGAAATTCCATGAAAATTCTATAAAAATTCGTTATAGATTTTCTTTTATAAATTTAAAAAATTTGCCGAAGCATCTTCGGGAATCGTCGTTATTTGTTATTATAGACAGTTACATTATTGAGTATTATTGATTCGTGGATAATAATAACCTTAAATCAATAAAGTTAAAAAATAAGTTAATTAAGTTAAATTTTTACAATTTACAAACCTTATACAAACCTTATATACAATATATGATAATTTAAATTTTTTTTAATTTTTTTTTTCAAAACGCATACAGAAAATTTAAGCAATTTTTGGTAATATTTTTTTTTGACATTTGCCACATTGTATGATTTTTTGTTATTTTATTATTTGTTTCACGAATGTAAAAAAAGGATTTACTATTTATCTCATCCCATCATTCATTATATTCATTTATAGTCATAATTAATATTTAATGAAATCTTTCTTTATTATTATTTATTTATTATTATTATTATTATTATTTATTATAAATCATTCCGAAGGTGAAACAAAAAACATTCTCCACAAATACTATTTCTCTTTTTTCATCATCATCATCATCATGTGAATACAAATTAACTGATAAATATTACCATATAGTATAATTATATAGTATAAAATAGTATAAATACAATAATATAGTATAATACAGTATGATACAGTATGATACAAGTACACAGAGATTAAACATTGATTAAATTTAAAGTTTAAAGATCTCTTGGAATAATTACCATATTTTAACATATAAATAAACCTTATATAAACTTCATATATATATATTTATATATTATATGTGTGCTCTGTTGTTGTGATTTATGTATATTACTTAAAAAATACTTAAAAGAAAATTCATTAAAATTAAAAATATAACTTTTCTGATGATGATAATTAATATAAATGAACATTTTAAATTTTCATACAGTACATAAAGACATTTAATTTATTCTTTTTTATTTTAAGTCGATTTCCTTAATGTTCTCTCTCTCCATTCTCTCTCTTTCTTCTTTTCCTTTCATTATAAATTAAAAAGTAAACTTTGAATAACTAATTAACGAGAGAAACCAAAAAAAAAAAAAAAGTAAGATTTTATGCACGCTGATTACGCTGCTGCTGCTGCTATACTTGTACATTAAGTGTATCAAGTTTATCAAATGTACCAAGTGTACGAAGTATGCGTATTCTACTAAAGTAAGCGTTATAGACGAAATACATATTTAGTTTGTAATCGTTGTACTGGATTATCTCTTAATCTGTTATGATCTATTTGTCGTAATAAATAATAATAAAATAATAAAAATAACAACAATAAAAAATAACAATAATAGTAGTAATCATAACAACTTTGTAATCCAAATGAGGCTTGTCAAAATTGGTATTATCAATAAATTCAATAAATTACTGTTAACTTTAATATTACGATGATTGGCTTAGCTACTTTCATTATTTACTCTTTATAGCATTATTATAGTATTATGTAATATAGACAGATCAATTGTGTTAGTATTATATTATATTATATTATTAATATTGATTAATTAACAAAAATTATTTTAATATTTATTTATTTATTTGATTCAAAATTCAAGATAATTATAAATCTATATCAGATATTATCCAAAAATGTTATTACCAGTTATCTGTTTTGTTTAATTAGAATCATTTTTATCATCCATAATAATAATAATAATAATAATAATAATAATAAAATTGGTGTAATTAACTTATATATAATTTTATACAGTTTTTTTTTTATTTTAATCTTCAGATTACTGCGTATTTCTTTTACAATAAAAAAAAAGATAATTGTTATATTCTAGAATATATAGATAGATAGATAGATATTATCGACAACAAAATTCATAATCAACTTTTTCATCATCTTCTATATTCATAACTTCTATATCCTTTTCTGCACGTGGAATGTTAGCCCATAATAATGTTTTTCCTAATTAAGGACATTAAAAAAAATATTAAATTATATAATTATATAAAATTATAATGATAATAATAATAAATAACATGTAATGAGAATCATCTAAAATCTATACTAAAATTATATTATATACATACCCTCAACATCTTTTCTCTCTTGACTGGTAACCACCGCAGTATGAAACATCCAAAGATGACCATTATTACAAGATTCCATACATTGATGACATGGTTGGGTGATATGATATCCAATAACATTTCCGCTGTTATTATTATATTATTATTATTGTTATTATTTATATATATTGATATTATTATAAATATTATTTGTTATCATTATTTAATATTTAATAATTTATAAAAATAATTACCAGGTGAGACATGCCACATCACGAATTTTACATTTACAATTCTGTGTCACGTAATCTTTTCCTACTAATTGTACCCTAAATTATTATAATAATAATAATGATAATGATGAAAATGATGATGAAATGATAATAATGATGATGATGATGATGATAATAATTAAAATTTAAGATTTAAAGAATAAAAATCGAAAAAATCAACGCACACATACGATAATGGCGGCACATCAGTAGAGTAAAGCTCAACATTTGTATCCGCCAAAAGCATTGCCTATTATTATTATCATTATTATTAAATAAATGAATGAATGTTTTGATTGATTATTAATTGAATGATAAATAATAATAATAATAATAATAAATAATAATATTTAATAATCATCATTGTTATTATAAATTACCTTCATTCCTCGAACACATATTCTAGAATCACAATGAGCACAATTTAATTTACAAACTGTTTTACTTCGACAATGGAACTCACGATCACGTATACTTTGAACTTCATTATTATTATTATTATTATTATTATCTTCCTCTTCTTCTTCTTCTTCCTCCTCTTCTTCTTCTTCCTCCACTTCCACTTCTATCCCTTCATCCATTTCGATCTCTTCCTCCACTTCGATCTCTATCACTTCACCCTCCACTTCTTCCTCATCTACCACTTCACCCTCTTCTACTTCAACAAAATCTTCTACCGCTTCCCGCAATTGAAAATTATTATTATTTATTAACCTCGAATTAAATATTGAAGAATTTATTAATGATGAATTTGACAATGATGAAAATAATATTGTTGATGCAATTCTATCAATGCTATTATTGTTGATGATATTATTGTTGTTGTTGATATTATTGTTGTTGATGATATTATTATTTATATTATTATTATTTATATTATTATTATTATTGATATTATTATTATTGTTATTATTATTATTATTTCGATAATTTCTCTCTCGGTGCGACAATCCTTGCGCCGATCGAATATTATTTAATGTTGTTCTTATCGTTGCTGTTCTTGCTGTTATTGTTGAAAAACCGAGAACAGATAAATTAGTTTCTAGTGAGGTTTGTATTGTTGGTGATGTTGAGGATGTTGGTGATGTTGATGTTGATGTCGTTGTTGTTGTTGTTGATATATTTAATATATCTGATATAGAAGTTGGTGGAGCCAGTTTTAACGTAGGTAATTTATTTATGTTATGTTATTATATGTATATTTTTTTGATTGAAAGATCTTTTTTTCTCTATTTATACAATATTTTATTGTCTTTGTGTGACAGTGATGTGATAATAATTATGATAAAATATAAAGTTTAAATTTTCAGAAGTTAAAACATTGTTGTATTGCGGATTGAATTTGCTTCTGGGTGGTAGTGATAATTTGTAATAATAATAATAAATAATAATAATATTAAATAATAATAACAATATTACTACTGTTATTACTAAATAATAATGGATTATGTATCTGGTCAAGCCAAAGATTTTTCATATTCATTTTGTTTAACCAAAGATTTAGATTTTCCGTTAAATGTACGAATGTAAGTTAAGGTCAAAATTAAATATGAAAATTAATTTAATTAATATTATTGTATAAATAAACACATTTCACATATATTTGACACCTATCAAAAAAAAAAAATAAAAATAAAGTTCAAGTTTAGAAGGAATTCGAGAGAAAAAAACATTTACAGCTACTCTTAAAGATCCTTCACTTAAATATACTGGAGTACAAACAAGTGATTATTCGGTTTTATATGTAACTTGTCAAGTATATGCAGATAATAAACCACTTACCATTCCTATAAGAACTTGTTATAAATCATTTAAAAATCATTGGAGGTGAATATATTATTATTATTTATTGTAATGTAATTGTAATTGTATTAATAATTATCCATTAATTATAATTTATCAATAATTATTAACATTATTAAAAGTTGGAATGAATGGTTGACAATTCCTTTAAAATATCGGGATCTTCCTGTAACTGCACATTTGGCATTAACAGTATGGGATATTTATGGTCCACGTAAAGTTGTTCCGGTGGGTGGTACGACTTTTAGACTTTTTGGAAAATACAAGTAATATATTATGATTATTATGATGATTATTATTATGATGATGATTATATTAATAAATATGATTTTAAGTAAAGACAATATAATAATAATAATAATAATAATTAACTAATGATTGAATATGATAAAATAGTACTTTAAGAAAAGGGAAACATAAATGTTACCTTTGGCCAGATGTTGAAGCAGATGGACGTGAAAATTCAATTACTCCAAGTAAAGTTGGAAATAAGAGTGAAATGGATCGATTAGAAAAAGTAATTTTATATTTATTATTATTATTATTGATAATTTATTTATTATTTACATTTATTAATTATTTGATATATAAATATATTTTTTAAATAGTTGGTTAAGAGATATGAAAGGAATGATATGTCTAAATTAGAATGGTTGGATAATCTTGCTTTTCGTCAAATTGAAAAGATTCATAAGGTAAATGATGATTATAATTATTATTTATAAATTTATAATCTTTCTATTGTATTATATTAGTAATGTTTTATATTAGTAGTGTTTTATATTAGTAGTGTTTATATTAGTAATGTTTATATTTATAACAATATTATAAAAATAGCAAGAATCATCAAAGTCAAAAAACTTATATTTGTATATAGATTTACCTAAATTTGATTTTCCAGTTGTCTTTAGTGAACCTGTAAGTATAATATATAATAAATATATAATTTATAATATATAATTAATTATGAGATATATAAATAATATTCAATTTAAATTGTGATAATTTTAATAATAGGATTATACATTACCAACAGTTATCAATACACAATCCAATGGTAATGGCGGACTTGTACCTTCTTCTACTTCTTCATTTTCTGGAATAGGAATAGGAATAGGAAGTGGAATAAGTGGAATAAGTGGAATAGGAGGTGGAGGAGGTGGAGGTGGTGGTGGTGGAATAACGGGTGTATCAAGTTCAGGTTTAGGTTTAGGAGGAACGGGAACATCAGGATTAGGAGGCGGTGGTGGATGTGGAAATGGAGGAACGGGAGGTGGTGATCCAAGTATAATATTTATTACGGATCCCGAAATATTTCAGGATAATCCGGTGGAAGCTAAACATAGGAAATTAGTAAGAAGTGGACCTTTAGATCGTGATTTGAAACCAAATGCCAATATTAGAGATGAATTAAATGTGAGTTTATACTAAACTAATTATTTAATCAATTATTAATTTAATCATCAGTTATTAATTTAATCATCAATTATTAATTATTAATTTAAATCATCAATTATTAATTATTTATTTAATTCTTATTGATTTAAAAGGAAATAATGAAATATCCACCAACTCAATCTTTATCTTCAGAAGAAAAAGATTTGTTATGGAAATTTAGATTTTATTTAACTCGTGATAAGAAAGTAATTATATATTCATTCTCAATCATTTAAAATTATAATATTATCATTTATCATATTATATTATTATCATATTAATGTTATCATATTATTATTATTATTATTATTATTATTACTATTATTGTATTATTATTTTTATTAGGCACTCACCAAATTTTTAAAATGTGTAGAATGGAATGATCCCATGGAAATTAAACAAGCGGTGGAGTTATTACCTCAATGGGTTGATATTGATTTAGATGATGCACTTGAATTGTTAGGTAATAATTTCCAAAATCGAGCTGTAAGAAGATATGCTGTTAGTCAATTAAGAAAGGCGGATGATGAAGTTAGTTTGTATATATTTTATTTTTATTTATTTTTAGATATCTTTATATTATGGAATTTATATTTATTTATTTATTTATTTATTTATTTCGATTAATTTTAAATATTTATTTATGAAATTTAGGAATTGTTATTATATTTATTACAACTCGTTCAAGCTTTAAAATTTGAAAAAATTGGTAATAATAAATCATCATCGCATGAATCTAGTTTGGCAGAATTTTTGATCGAAAGAGGGGTTAAGAATCCTATTTTAGGAAATTATTTTCATTGGTAATTAATAAATTATTACTATTATTATTAATTATATCTATTAATTATATCTATTAATTTCTATTATATCTATTTATTATATATATTAATTAATTCTCTATGTTGTTTCTTTCTTAATTGATATATCTATGTTGTTTCTTTCTTAAACAAGGTATCTCATGGTAGAATGTGATGATAATGACAAAAGTGATGGTAAAATGTATGCAAAAGTAGATTTTCAGTATCAGCATGCAATGATAGAAGCTCCATCTGGACATCAAAGAAGAGAGATACTTCGTAGGCAAGGTGAATTGGTTGCAGCTGTATCTTCTATTTCTACCGAAATACGTTCAATGAAAGATACAAGACTTAAAAAAGTAATTTATTTTTATTTATTTATTTATTTTATATATATATTATATATATTTCTTATTATTATTATTGCTCTATTTTATTTATTTATTTTGTTTTATGTGTTTATTTTTTTATTTATTTATTTATTTTATTTTATTTATTATTATTTCATTATTTATTTATTTAGATTGAAAGAATTAGATCTATAATATCTGATCCAAAAAATGGTTTATTACAATTTCCACCTTTACCATTACCTCTTGATGCGCGTGTTCAAGTTACTGGTATAATTCCAGGTGACTACGTAACTTCAATCTTCTATCTTCCACCATTCTAAACATAACACAAACATACAATACATTTATATATTTTATTAATTATTTATTTTAATTTCTTTATTTAGAAAAGACTGGAGTATTTAAGAGTAATTTATTTCCATTACGATTAACTTTCTCGGTAGTAGATGGTAGTGAATATCCAGTAATCTTCAAAGCCGGTGATGACCTTAAACAAGATCAATTAGTAATTCAAATCATAACCTTGATGGATAAATTATTGCGTAAAGAGAATTTAGATTTAAAATTAACTCCTTATAAAGTTCTTGCCACGGGACAAGATCATGGATTGGTTCAATTCATTACGTCATCAACTTTGGCTAATGTATTAAGTGAATATAATGGTAGTTTATTACAATTTTTAAAAACTCATCATCCGGAAGAGAAAGCGGTAGGAACATATGGAGTTAATCCTACTGTCATGGATACTTATGTTAAAAGTTGTGGTAAATTATCAAATTATATTTTATTTTTATTTTTATTATTTTATATTATTTTATATCATTTTATATTATTTTATATTATTTTTATGTTATTTTATGTTATTTTATATTTAATTGATTTAATTGTTTTATTTAATTCTATTTTTTTTAATAGCTGGGTATTGCGTTATTACATATTTATTGGGTGTAGGAGATCGTCATTTGGATAATTTATTACTTTCCCCAGATGGTAATTAATTAATTAAATAATCAATTTTTCATATTTATTTCAATATTTATTAAATATCTTTTACACACTAACATAATAATATTACAATCATATAATTATATTCTTAGGTAACTTATTTCATGTAGATTTTGGTTATATCCTAGGTCGAGATCCAAAACCATTTCCTCCACCCATGAAGTTATGTAAAGAGATGGTTGAAGCCATGGGAGGAGCAAATTCTATTCATTATCAAAGATTTAAAAATTATTGTTATATCGCTTTTAACATTTTACGTAAGAGTGCTAATTTGATATTAAATCTATTTGCATTAATGGTTCATGCGAATGTACATGATATTAAAATTGAACCGGATAAAGCAGTTTGGAAGGTAAATTATATTTCTATTATTATTATTATTTGATTTATTATTATTTGATTTATTATTATTATTATTATTATTATTATTATTATTATTATTATTATTATTTTGTCATTGATTTTATTATTGTTGTTGCTGATAAGAAAGAATAATAATTATATTTATTATATTATTTATTATATTATTTATTAATTTATTATTAATTTATTTATTAATAGGTACAAGAAAAGTTTAGATTAGATTTAACAGAAGAGGAAGCAATAAAATATTTCCAGAATTTAATTAATGATTCTGTTAGTGCATTATTTCCTCAAGTTATTGAAACGATTCATAAATTTGCTCAATATTGGAGAAGATAATATGAGAAAATGGGAGATGATAATAATATTAAATATTTTATATTTTGTATAACACTTTTTGATTATTATGTATTATATGTTTTCTTGCTCAATTTCTTTGACCTCCACATCTCTCTTGAAAAATAAAATATTAAATAAATATTCAAAGTTTTCAAGTAATTTAAATTTGATTCCATAAGAATTTATATTATGTTGATGTACATCGAAAAGAAAAATTTTGAATTTATATGTATTCCAATATTCATTGTGCTCGTGTAACTGAAATATCGTGTATCACCATATATAAGTTCCCATCTGCTTAAAAAAATGTCTATCCTAAGGTTTCACTGAACTTCTCGATGACAATGAAGAATATAATGTCATTATTGAAGTCGATAAAGACACAAATAAAAAATCATTCATTACGCACTCAACCGTCTTACGTTTTCGATCATCCTATTTTAAGAATGAATTAATGAATACGACTGTAAGCGAAAATAATATTGAAATTATTATTAAAACCAAATATTTCTTCTCAAATATTTGAATTTATTCTTAAGTAAGTTGAATATATTATATATTTATATTTTTCTTTTGCTTTGATTATTAATAAAAATTCATAATTATGTAGATATATTTATGGTGGAATTGTTAAGGTGGAAAATGTGGATACTAAAATTATTTACGAATTAATGATTACTGCAAAAGAGTTGGAATTTGAAGAACTTTGTGAGAAATTAGAAAGTTACTTTATTGAAGTAAAGAATCTTGGTTAAAAACTCATTTTTCTTTTGTTTATCATTCAATTTTTAAAATTAACAAATTCAAAGAATTGGAAAATTTTTGTAATAATATTATCACAAAATATCCTAATCTTATTTTTGAATCTGAAGATTTTACATCCCTTCAAAAATCAGCGTTGGTATCTATTTTAAAGCAAGATGATCTACAAATGGAAGAATCCAAAATTTGGGATCACGTTATTAAATGGGGAATTGCTCAAAATCCTGGTTTGCCTGTGAAATTGGAAGAATGGACCGAAATGAATTTCAAAACTTTAAAAACTACTCTTCAAAATTGTTTGTAACTTATTAGTTATTTTCACATTCCAAGTGAGGATGTTATGAATAAAATCAAACCGTTTCGGAAAATTCTTGATAAGCAACTTTGGGATAATTTGATACAATATCTCTTACTTCCGAATCGACCAATTAAATCAATTATTTTACCAGCACGATCTATTTCAATTTCAACAACGCTTTTTCCAATAGAAAAGAAATCAACTTCCACAACATTGTCTCCAACATTGTTTCTCAGAGAAAATAAATCATTTTCAACTATAATCAGTGAAGAACATTTGTTCGAGATTTCAGCATGGATTGTTCACAAATCAATTCCTTACTCTTTACAAGATGATATTCCATATAATTTAAATTAATTTTAAGAGGAAGTAGAGACGGTTTTGTTCCTAACACTTTTTGGAAGATGTGCCATGGTTATGGTGATACAATAGCTATCATGAAAGTTAATGGAACTGATGAAATTCTAGGAGGTTATAATCCTTTAAAATGGGATTTACAACTTCTTGGTTTTAAAAAAACATATGATAGCTTTATATTTTCATTAAAAAGTGGAAATATCCAAAATTCTATTCTTAGCAGAACAAGAAATTCTTATAATGCAATTAATTGTTATGGAATTTACAATAAAAATACAAATGGATTATGTTTTGGAGATGGTGATCTTAAAATGGAATCAGAAGTATTAGATTTCTCACAAGATAGTTTTTGTTGTTCCAAATTATCTCATTATGCAACTCCTATTAGATCAACAGAAAATAAATTTTCAATAACCGATTATGAAGTTTTTCGGGTCATTAGAAAAATAACATATATTATAATTCATATGATATTTGCATTATATATATATATATTTTGATTACATCAATTTTTTTAAATAAATAGTCCATTTTTTTGAAAATACAAAATACATATTTCTTATAAAGATTGTCATATTTGGAATGGAAGCATATTTTTCTAATGTTTTTATCTTGAAATTAAAAAAGAGATTATTTATTATTATTTTTTGATCGAGAAATATAACCAGGATATTTTATATAGAATTTTGAATATTTCCATTTTTTAATGAAAATATAAAATTATCTTCTGTTACCAACAAAGAACTGTATATTTATTCTCTTTAAACCAACTTAAGATTATATGGAAAGAACATAGGAAGTTTTTTAAAGAATATAGAGAGGGTTTGCGATCAATTCATGATAAAACCTCTAACACATGTTCCTCATTGATTTACTTTCTCTTGCGGGAATTAATTTATTTTCTCTTGAGGGCAATGTTGTAGTATAAGATATCATCCTAAAGTTGTTCATCAAGAATTTTCCTAAAAGGTTTGAATTTATTCATAATATCTTCACTAGATATGTAAAAAAACGAATGAGTGGTAAGCAATGTTGGATAGTAGTTTTTAAATTCTTATCTGTCCATTCTTCCATAATAACAAGTTCTTATTGCTTTAAAATAGATACTAATGTTGATTTTTGGAGATAATTGAAATCTTCAGATTCAAAAATAGGATTAGGGTACTTTATAAAAATAATAATATAAAAATTCTCTAATTCTTTGAATTAGCTTCCCAGAAAGTCTTCAATTCGAACTCTTTGCAATAATTGCCAATTTCTAAACAGTTTTGGTATAAATATATATAGAGAATTATTAATTACTATTCATTATTATTATACGGAAGCAATTGTTTTCAATAATCGAAGCCAATATACGCTTCCGTCTCAAAAGTTTAGGTCCATATGTTAAATTATTTGATTGCTAATTCGGCAACCATGTGCAGTCTAATGTAAAAAATAATTTGTATGTATTCTATGTATACAATTTAAGGGTTGGGCGCATCAGATTTTCGTAACATATTTGAATAAAAAAATTATATTTAAAACATAAATTGTTTTAATAGTTTAAATTTGCAAAATTATACGAAAATTTCGTCTTTTTTGAACTTTTAATATCAAATAACTTCACAGAAACAAATTTGAAAATTTAAAAATACTTGTCAATCGAAAATTTCTAATGACCTAAACTCGCAAAATAATTATGGCATGTGATTCAGATTTTTCACTCGAGATATTGTAGATTACTAATTTAAAATAGGTTAGATAAATGACACCATCTGAAATTCATTATATTATTGTGAAATAAAAATATATATTGAAAAATTTTATCAATATTTTCAACGTACTTAATTTTTATTCTTTATGCCTTGTGCGTTAATTGATAAGAAATAAATGTGAAAAAATTTTAGATAGTGAAGATTAATTTTAAGAAAACGTTATCGAGGTGATTACAGGATGAGATAAATAGCAAATGAATTTCTTATATAAATGTGTCGTGAACGTATAATAAAAAAAATAAAGATAAGAAATTAATATCGAAACACAGTCTTGTATTTTTAATAATGAAATACAATATCTTCCTCACTCTTACCATTTTCAAAATTTTCTGCCTAGTTGCTAATGTATATGAAGGTAATTAAATATTTTTTTTTAAAAAAAAAGTTCAACGACGTTTATAGTTCACGGTACCAATATCTACTATTTCTATTTTATATTTTAATTTACGTTATGTATAGTAAATGTATCAACGATTAAACTCAAATCTATTTTCTGGTCGAGAGCATGGATAATAATTATGAAGTTGTAACGTATCTAGATAATCTAAAATTTACCAGCGATCAATCTGAATGTCTAGTGTTTAGACTTCAACATCACTTTCCAAATATTGTCTTCACATCTATATTTATAAAACTGCTCATGATTCAGATAATATTGACAATAGTCAAGATACATGTTACAAAGTTGATGGCTACGAAGCTGGCTGGTCATTAAGCAAAATAGATTGTGGACAAATTCCTTCAAACATAACAGCTTGTAATGAATAATCATTTTTTAACTACAATGTCTTTTTTATTAGAAACTCAATTTGTTCTATAGAAAAGTCAGTTTTAATTCCTTTTTTACACAACTTTTGGTTGGATGAAATAAAAGATAGTTTATGTTTCATTGAAAATGGTACATTTAAAATTCTTAATCCTTCTTTGTGCGGATTTAAAATTGTTGTATAAAAAATATATGTATCGAATTGTAAATTAAATGAATAATAATTGATGGCTGAATAACAAAATGACTGAATATTTATGACGCTTCGCTTCAGATAAATTTTATTGTTGGAACGACAAGCAGATAGAAATAAGTAATGCAAAAAAATTTAGATATCTAAAACCTCGATTTATATTCCCCATCCTAACACCCATTGTCTTCGGACCTAATGTACATTTATTGTGCGATCCTAAAATATTCATCCTTCCAGAAAAATAATTAATGCATTGATAATTTGTTACACATTCTCCCTTTGCGATGTTTTCGTTTAGGACGGATGCGGTCTTATGCACATGTATAATTTCTGATCCCGAACTGGACGAAGGAATAGTGTTTGAGTCAGAATTTATTACTGATGGAATAATGTTTGTTTCTTTTTATTGCGAATAATGTGCTTTTGCATCTTTTCGAAGATGCCTCTCTATTTCATCCATTAATCTAGATTGTATCTTCTAATTTTTTCTTTATCAGGGCATCTACTTGGAATGGGAGGTGGAGGAGGGAAAATCTGATTTATAGCATGGTTCTTTGGTTCCTTATCACAGATTTTTGATTGACGCAACGCAACCATAACCTAATAACAAATCATTATAAACATCATCATCAGATAACATATCCCACTCCTTAAACCGAAAAGATAATTCACAATATCTACAGCATCCTTTATGTATTTTTTAATATATTTTGGTGGGTCGTTATATTTTATTTTTAGTTTATCAAACTAAGCTTCATTCACATGTATCAATTAATGCCTTAACCAGGTAAGGTTCGTTACCTTCACCTTTATTCACTATATCTATTAGTCAGAAAAAAATAACTAATAATTTATTGTTTATTCTTTATCCGTTTCAAGATCGAATAAGAAATAAAATCTGTTTTATTTAGGGCATACATAACTATCTGCACATGATCGGCGGATTAGTAAAAATTTCACTATATTTAAAACTATATTTAAAATATAATTTTTACCGATAATACTGATATTGATGAATTAAAAATATATTGAGATTTTTATCATCTATTAAAACACCTTTAAAATAAATAATTCTTATAGATTTTTTAAATCCAATATGGATTTTTAAAAAATGGGTTTTCATATTAAGTAAATTTAAAAGTGGTTGTGTATATAATACCGTTTTAATTTGAGAAAAAAATAGTAATTTCAATAATATTTTCATCAATTCATTCTTGAAATAGGATGAAAGACTATTGAAGAATTTTTTATTTGTTTCAATAATAATATTATATTCTTCATTACCATCATGAAGTTTATCAAAATCTTGAGATAATTTTTCAGGAAATTTTTAAATTTAAGTAGATTGAAGTTTATAAAGAATCGGAACACAATTACTAAAATATATTTCTTATATATTAAGGGATACAAGACATTATTCCGATTGAGTTTGGCCAACTCTTTTTTTAAAAATTTTATCTAATTACAAAATGTAATGCCAAGTGTAATACAAACTTTAATAAAATTCGAGTCTTAACTTTTATGATTAATCATGATTTTTTGATCATTTACAGCGGGATTATATCATTCATAACAATCTTTTTTTTAGCCAATATTTCGTATTCTTTAATCATTAATCTAACTACAAATGTTTCTCTGTTTAATGATTTTTACAATCCTTGGAGTTTTATGGAATATGGATATCGTACCTCTTGTTTAAAAACAAGATTTTGCACCAACTCGTAATATTTGTTACCTTCTCATTTAACTTTATCCAAATTTGGTCCAAATATTCGACCAAATGAATAGATCAAAAAAAGGAACCTCTTATTATTACAGTCGGATTTTCGGGAAATTTGATTCGATAAATTTATGAACTACTTTTATACAAAAAATGGGTTAAAAGTTTATGCATTTTATTTAATATAGTAAAAACATGTTGTTCGCTACACTTGTTCAATATACGAAAATGTGCTTCTATGAATTTTATTGAAAAAAGAATTCAACTTTTTTATTCCTTATTTTTCTAAGTTAAGTGTTATCAAAAATGAATAAAAAAAATACTCTCTTTGTGAAAAATACTACAATCAAATTGTTGCAAAAGAAACTATAAATTATTTAAAAAAAGAATCCTCGAAAAAGAAGCCGCAACAATTAATAATAATGACTTCATATCAAAATTTGATTCTCCAACAATTGTTGACATTGGAATTCAAGTAACAATAGATAATAATTTTTGTAATACACTAAAAAATCTTGTAACTGACGATTCTAAACAACCACAAACTATTAAAGCTGACAATAATAGAATTCGGGAATGTGAATATTTTAAAGCACAAGTTGAAAATTTATATAATGAATTAAAAAGTCATGAATGAGTCAAATGAATGAGTCAAATGGAGGAATTAATAAATGTAAAAAAAAAAAACTAAAAAGTTGAAATGTAAATTTAAAAGAATAATGGAATAAACGTCACGATAATCAACAACGATGAATATAAGAAATAACGAGAACTTTTATATAAAAGTCAAAAAGTTTTATTGGCTAATTCTTTGGAATATTGTAACCAGTAATTGTACAATTTATTGAAACATGATCAAGGTAATGAACAGTCATACGAAAATAAAATATTCAAGCGTATTGCATGTAATCAATATAAATCCATGGATTATTAATTCATTTACAAAATTATTAAATAATTAAAATTTATATTTATTTGAAAGAATTTGCACAAATATAAGAAATAAATAAAACATTAAAGATCACTTATGCCTCCCATACCTTCACAATATCCTTGGGAAACTGCATGGATTTCATGAAAGTAATTAATAATTTTAATAAATTTATTATTTGTTATATTAAATATAATAATACATTAATATAGAATATTATATTAATTATTAATAATAAACTAATTAATTTATCAAAACGCTATATTGAGTGAGGAAATGAAAGCTTATTTATGTATTATCAAACAAATGATCCTGTTTCAGCGGTATGACAAAGAACAACTTATTACTATAATTGATTTCTTATTAGTTTCCTGAAACAAGCCTCGACGTTAATTCTAGAATTATTATAAAAACGTAAATCATACAAATTTGGTAAATCCCGTTTTGGAAAAACGCCAGATCAGCCACCAAGATTCTCGATCAAGAAAAAAGAAAATCGCTTGGAATAAATCTCATACGAAGAGAAAAATGAAGTGCCAGAAATAAGATTTTTCGTCCTTTATTTCATTCAAAAAAAAAGAAACCGTCGGAACAAAAACAGAAATCGAGTAGCAGGAAGCACCACCAACAATTTAATCAAAAAATTTTAAATAAACCTCAAAACTTCATTGACGTAACTGTATATCACATGATCCAACCTTTTTCAATATTTATGATTCCAATCTTTCTAATTTTTTGAATTATTGTCTCCTTTTTAAAAAAAGGTTCTTCGTCAATAGCAATATTCGCGTCGTAGTGAGCATTTGTAATAATTTGTAATACATAAGACAATGAAAGATACGCATATATGTTGTGTTGTTCATGGAATTTATAAAACTCCAACCGTTAACAATGTTAGAGAGTAATTTTTAAAGTCAAAAAGTTTCCATTAGACCATACTTCTAACTTCATAAACAAATCGAGATTCTTCCATTTACGTGTCATCATGCTTTAAAATAAATATTAATGCTAATTCTTGAAGAGATGTGAAATCCTCAGATTTCAAAAATAAGATTACAATAATATTATCATAAAATTTTCCAATTCTTTGAATTTTTGTTAATTTTAAAAAATTGAACGATGAACGAAAGAAAATGGGATCTTAACCAAGAAGCTTTAGATTAAATAAGGAACATTCCATTTTTTTTAGAAAGTTCTTCATTAGCATTAATCATTAATTTATGAATAATTTTGGTAAATTATTATTTAGTTATCATTATTACCACCGTTATTAAATAGAAATAAACATCTAACATATATAATATATTTAATATATTCAACTTACTTTGAGAATAAATTCAAATATTTGGGAAGAATGTTTGATTTAATAATAATTTTAATATTTTCATTTACATTCGATAATTTTAATTCTGATGATTGATAACGTAAGGCGGTCGAGTACGCAGTGAATGATTTTTTATTTGAGTTTATCAACTTAAAAAATGCAAAAAAATGCAAAAAAATGCAAAAAAATGCAAAAAATGCAAAAAGAAGAATATAATGTTATTATTGATGTCGTATACTTGATATTATGGAACAAATTATTTGCTAATAATACATATGTAATATTAGATTTAATGATTTAATGCGGTATTATTTGATATATATTTTTTCTGGAAGATAATAATTAATTTTAGCATTAAATTATTATTTCATCATCTTCTTTTTATCCTCATCTCAATTTTCTATTTTGTTCGTACATATAAATTATGCCTTGAACAACAAGATCATTCTTTTTGTAAAAGTATACGTGTGATAATAAAATTTTAAGAATTATAAATTTTATTATATATTATATTTTTTTTATCGTTGAAATAAATAATGATAAAAAATGAAGCAAAATAAAATTTCTATTCAATACAGAATTTATTATTGATCAAAAATTCATAATCTATAAAATATATTATTATCTGTTATAATTATGAAAAGATCGAAAATAATAAGAAATATTATTCTTTGACATTATTGTTATTAACAATCCTTGTTTTTTTTATATTGTATATAACGATTAATATAAAATATAAAGAAAAAAAAAAACCTATAACTAAATTTTATATAGTGGTTTAATCAAAAAAATCAAAAACCTTTGAATTTTCCAACTCATGTAATATTAAGATAAAGAAAACAGAATTCCAATATGGTCTAATTTATTCTGTATTTACTATAATTAAAAATAAATTTACATAATATACAGCTAAATGAGATGACAAAATAGGATAGTGGGATTACAAATATAGCTATTTAATGATTAAGTAATAATAAAATGTAATGCAGTGTCTGTTGTAACTTTTCTCGAATTTGAATTTTTCAATTCTTTCATATTTATACTCTGTTATTATTAATTTCATTTTATCCTGTTATTCTCTAAAGTTAAATAAAATTATTTGTGTTCATTCTTTCAAATCGTTTTCTAACCATTTAATCTCTTTAGAAGTACTTTTTAATCCCTATTTTAGAGAAATCTCATCTCTTTTTTTTTTCTTTCATCTTACAGATTTATTTGAAATATTTATAAAATGATTCGAAAATAGAGTTACTTGAATTAAGGGGAAAGAACTTTTCTTTCAATGGATTAATTTATATTTCTTGCATTTCGTCTTTGTGACTGAAAAAGTAATCAAAGACTTTTTTTTTTTTTTTTTTTTTTGATCTCAACTATATATATATTAAACGGACAATTGAGGTATTTAATATATGGAACGAATGAAATGAAGGCAAACAATAAAAATATAATAAATAAGATAAATAAATATAATTTATTTGTAATTTTATTGTTGTTGTTCATTTTCCCATCATCATTGCTTTACTATTTGTTTTAATTTTAATTATCTATTTTATTATTATCTTTTATTTATTAGTTGATTATTATTAGTTGATCATAATTACGTATTACGCATATATATCGGGTATTTATATTTATTGATTTATTGATTTATTGATTTATAATATTATATTTTACAAATCTCACATGTCAAATAATGGTTTAGCTTTCGACATAGATAAAATTTAGCCATCGACATTATTTATTATTCAACAAAAGTCTCCTCTCCTTTATTATCACGTGACTATCCAAATTCAGGAACAAACCCTTGAAGTTGAATGTATTTAAGGCACTCTTTGTTGATTAGTGTATTGAATACAATGCCTCGATTTATTAAATGATGCGGTTTTGTGTCCGAAAACATAACTTAATTTTATTATTGTCTTTGACGAGAAATAATTTTTTTAATTTATTTGATTCCATAATCACGTGCTTCATGCAGTCGATTAATTACTTAGTCGAGGAACAAAACCTGTGGCGTTCGTTTTGTTTACAAATTAGGTAAGATCAACCGTTTTGCATAATATTAAATGCTGGAAAAACCGCAAATTCTCGATTCCAAAACATTTTTTTCAAGCGTTATCTGAAAGTATTCTGTAGATTTTGTTAATATTTCTGTCACAGAAATTTTGCACTATCAATTTCATCAGTTTTATCTATTATCTCACTATTATCTTCAAAATTAGAAATTTTGAAATTTTTTTTCTTGCATTCATCACATTGTACATCTGTGTCACATCTTTTTTTAGCAAAAATATTATTTGCATTTACCATCTTCAACAAAAGCAACAGCAACATCTAAAAATGAGTTCCTTATTTAAACCAATACCACAACGAAAGTTCAATAATGATAAATTGCGACTCGAAGCCCTAACTCACAAATCATATTGCTACGAAAATCCCATGTCGGGTCATCATAACGAACGATTAGAGTTTCTCGGCGATTCAATAATAGGTTTCGTCGTTGCCGATTACCTATATAATAAATATCCGGATTATAAAGAGGGTCAACTGACCATGCTAAGAGCAAAAATAGTATGTAAACAAACTTTAGCGAATTTTGCTGGCCGATTGGGTCTAGATAGAGATCTGCGGTTAGGGGCGGGTTCATCAAATTCAAGGAATAATGAAAAAATTTTGGAAGATGCATTTGAAGCATATATTGGTGCTATTTTTTTGGACTCGGGAAAAGATTTAAAATGTGTTTTAGAATTTTTAGAACCCTTTGTTGGTCCATTAGTAGAAGAATTAAATAAACCAATGGCAGGAACCCCAATAAATTTATTACCAGGAATATCGGAATTACAACGAGAAAAAATACCACCTATGCTTGGTCCGGAAGATTTAAAATTACCTTTTTCATTAGAACATCAAGATCCTATAGGTAAATTACAAACTTGGTCACTTAAAAAAGGTTTCCCAATACCGTTTTATCGAGAAGTTAAAGTTGAAGGAATCGCTCATGATCCACGTTTCACTATTCAAGTGCAAATTAATGGAATAATAGCGGGTGAAGGTGAGGGTCGTAATAAAAAAGAAGCGAAAAAACAAGCCGCCTCGAAAGCTCTTGCTCGATTGCTTAATTCACCTGATCTTGATTTATCTCAAAAACATTTACCAAATTTTGGTGGATCTGAAGAATTAATATGTTCGGGTCCTTCAAATTGATCAATTGATTTTTTTTGATGTTGGGTCATCTAACTTTAGACCACATCAATTCAATTCAATCATAACATGAAATCTTACAGCGTGAGATTAGAAAGAGCGTCGTTTCAAGTATCCCATCTCCCCAATTTTTTACCTCCAACGTGATCTCGAAGTATTCCTCCCGAAGGTATTTTGATAATAACTAATTTGGAAATTAACAAAATTTCTAGATTTGTTGTATTATTATTTTTACATATAAATATTTATGTTATTGAAAAACTTTCAATAAAATTTTCTTATTTTGGAATTACTTTATCAATATTGGTGGGTGATTACACATATACAATAGATTTGACTGCTACGAATTTTTTTAATAATGGTGTGGATGGAGGGTTTACCTCGAGAATCAAAACCCATCTCCTCGTAGTATCGGAAAGTATTGGAAAGTATTGGAAAGTACTGGAAGAGAATGGAAAGCATGGAATGAATGGAAAAAATAGAAGTGTGGGATGGGAAAGAAGGATATGACGGATGTGAAGGATTATGCATAGTTAATTATTGAATTATTCGAGAATTTTGATCGAAATATTGTAAATAACAATAATACATAATAGAATATAATTTAATAAATTTAATAAAATTTAAGCGTTTAATGCTTAATAATGGTGATCATAATACAATCAAAGAAAAAAAAAACTTGTCTTTTTTTTAATATATAAATTGATATTGTTAAATCGATATTTTTAAAATCGACAATGTGTATGATCATCTTATCGTGCATGCTCTTCAATAAATCTTAAATTTATTATTAATAAAAAAAGACAATTTTGTAATAGTTATGTAAGGTGTCACCAAGTTATTAGCTATTGTGGCGCTCAACCAAACACATGTGAGACACTTTTAGTGATACGTTTTTAGGAATAAGCAATTTGTAGTTCTCATCAAACTGTAAATTGTGTAAACTCGATTCTCTAGGTGTTGAGTTCTAATAAACGGCCTTTAGATCTAGGTTGAATTCATTGTAATCAAATGAACATACACTTTACGAAAGACATAATTTCATATTTTTAAAGGTGTTACACACCTTTTTTTTTATTATTATTGTAGGTTGAATATAATATTTTTTATTTAGATCTCAAAAGATATTGATTGTATATACATAAAATTTTCTTTTAAAACTTAATTTTCTTTTTAAAAGCAACAACAGCATATTTAAATGAACTCAGAGGCACCCAAATCGAAAAAGATCAAATCTAAAGATATAAAAATGGCATCCTACGTTTCAACAAAAACTGCAGAATCGTCTTCATGTGCTACTACCGATTCCACTAATTCCCGTACAATGACTCAAACTACCACTCAGGAGGCTATCGCGATAACTATTCCTCCAGAAATTTTTATTAAAATCTGTGAACATTTATCTCCCGAAGACCTTTTATCATTGACAGGTGTTTGTAGAAGATTTCGTGGTTTCTTGTGTTCACCACAATCTTCAATCACACAAGATATTTGGCGAACTTCCAGAGTAAACTTTTTACCTGGTCTTCAATTACCACCACCTGAAGGAATGTATGAAGAAGAATATATTAGATTTGGAAAATTATTAACTAGATGTCAATATTGTAAATCACGAAAAATGGTTAAAGTTTATTGGCAATTTCAAGTGAGATGTTGTCAAGAATGTTTATTAAAAAACACCACTGCAATTGCGTTAGTATTAATTTTAATTTTATTTTAATTTTATTTTAATTTTATTTTAATTTTATTTTAATTTTATTTTAATTTTATTTTAATTTTATTTATTTATTTAATTTAATTTAATTTAATTTAATTTAATTTAATTTAATTTAATTTAATCAATTTAATTTAATTTAATTTAATTTAATTTAATTTAATTTAATTTAATTTAGCTTTAGCAAAGACCATAATTGGATGGCGGATGCCATACAAACAGGATTATGTTACGTACGTCATATCAATCAAATCCTTTTCTGGACACCAGAATTCAAATCATCATATAAAGAATTTGAAGCTATTGGCGGTAATCATTATCTGACGTGGACATCTAACAGAAAAGAAAAACGTATTCGTATCATGGAAGATTCAACACAAAGAGATCAAGCTGCTGCTGCTGCAGAAGAAGAAAAAAATAAACAAAATAATTCTTCTACTACTTCTTCTACGACTTCTACTGCTGATACTACAACAAATATTGCAGCAACTGTTAGTGCTTTAGGAGTTGATGTCGATCCAAGACAATTTTCTCTTTCTCAAATTCGTATAACTGGAACAAGATCAAGTGTTTCATCGGCAGTTTCAGCATTACAACATTTTAGTCATATTGATACTCTTGATATCATGATCATGGATTCTCCCTAAACAGTACAGTTTAGTCAGTTTGTCAATTGATCGAGACAGTTGATTAATGTAAATTAATAAAATTAAATCATTAAATAAGGGCTAACAGGTAATATGTTTTTTTTTTTTTTAAACAATTTATGTGTGTTTTTTTTTTTTTTTTTATTATTTCTATTTTCTTTTTCTGTATAACAATTAATATCATCCCAAAATGATGATAAATTTAAAAATTACTGGGTAATGCTATTTATGAATTATGCTGATGTATATATTAAGTCTAAAATAATCGAAAGAAAAAATTTTGATAAATCCATTTGTGAGAAATTGAGATAAATGAAATTAGATTTTAGAATTCCAAAAAACCCATCCCAAAAAAATTTACGAATTTATTTATTATTTTTTATTAAATTGCAATATATTAAATTAACATTACATTATAATATAGTTATAGTTATCAATTTTCTTTTAATGACAAATAGAATTGTGAAAAAAATAATTTATTCAAAATAACGTTCAAAATAAAAAAATTTTGTTTATTTAATTATAGTATTCCAATATTTATTGTCTTATAATTGTGCTCGTGTGACCATATATAAGTAATATTTATAATAAATTCAGCTCGATGACAATGAAGAATATAATATCATTATTGAAGTTGATAGACAAATAAAAAATCATTCACTGCGCACTCAACCGTCTTACCCTATTTTAAAATGAATCATTATTAATAAAAAATCAGATATATGGTGGAAAATGTGGATACTAAAACTATTTATGAATTGATGATACTGCTAATGAGTTGGAATTTGAAGAACTTTTTAAAAGATTAGAAAGTTACCTTATTGAAGATAAAGAATCTTAGTTAAGAACTCATTTTTCTTTCAATTTTTAAATTTACCAAATTCAAAGAATTGGAAAACTTTTATATATTTAAAGCAAGATGATCTACAAATGGAAGGAGATAAAGTCTGGGAATATATTATCAAGTGGGGAAATTTCTCAGAATCTTGATTTGCCTGTGAAATTAGAAGAATAGTCTAATGGAAACTTTTTGACTTTAAAAACCACTCTCCAACATTTATAAGAAAATTCTTGATGAACAATATCTCATACTTCCAGATTAAACCAATTATTTTGCCAGTAAGATCAATTTTTAATTTCTACAACATTTCCTCCAAGAGAAAATAAACCATTTTCAAATATAATCAAAGAAGAACATGCATTGGAGATTTCGTCATGGATTGATCGCAAATCGACTCTATATTCTTTACAAGACATGCCATTTGAATTTAAGTTAGATTTAGGAGGAAGCAGAGATGGTTTTGCTCCACAAAAATTTTGGGATATATGCCATTAACACTGTGGCCTTTTAGAACAGATGAAATTCTAGGAGGATTTAATCTCTTAGAATGGGATAAAAATACTGAAGTTGTTTGGAAAAAAAACAAAAGATAATTTTATATTTTCATTGAAAAATGGAAAATATTCAAAATTCTATTCTTAGCAGAGTAAAATATTCAAACGATTATTATAAAATTTCAATCAACATATGTTTACGTTTTGGGAATGAGGATCTTAGAATGAGAAAATATCTAAGATAGTTATTGTTTGCGCAGCAACAATGGAGATAGACTTTATGAAAAACCTATTAGAAACACACAAATATTTTTCAATTCAAATTATTGACAAATAGCATTTCCTATGAAATATTTTTAACTTTGATCTTTTTAGATTATAATCATTTTTATATTAAAGTCTTATTTTCATATAAAGATTACTAATTACATATTTTAAGAAACAATTCCATGTAATAATTAATGATTATAAATTATGATTTAGAAATAACGTTAGGCGCTTTTATCATCTTTAGTATACATGGGTATATCGTATCGTTTTTTACAACTATACACTTCACAGTTAACTAATCTTTAGTGACTCCAGAAAATGGCAAATTAGAATTTTGGTAAGTCATGTCTTTTCTGACTTAAACTTCGAAGAATAAGTATCGTGGACAACAAGTAAGTACGAACGAATCACAATGGTTCTGAAGATATTATTGAAATTGAAAAATGAAAATGAAATTATTCTACTTTATTTGAAAAATTTACTATTCATAATTGCTTATATAATATATATTCATTTTTTTTTCTTGAAAAAAAAAAATTAATGTCAAATTAAATATTTTGCCTCAAAAATGATGAAACTAAATTAATAGACAATTCTTTTCTAACTTAATTAATTTCTTTTGTTATATTTTATTTGAAGAAATGAAATAATATCAAGAAATACCAAGTATAGTTTGACTCCCATTTAAATAATTTTGGAAATTATAAAAAAATAAAATACTAAAATAATAGACAAAGCAAAGATATTGGATTCAAAATTAAGAATAATTTATTAAATATAGGAATTATTTTAATTTTAACTTGAGAATGTATTAAATTTAAATACTTTTGTAATTACTGTACGTAAATATTAAATAGAATAATTATTGCATTAAAGTATAAAATTTTTTGATTCATACGTAAAATAATTAATATAGAATATATAATATTGATGTAAAATGAATTAAGTTCTTTTGTCCAATTATTCCATCGACTAATATTTATAAACTCACGCACGAGATCTAGAATCAGTAGTTCTTTTATACATAAATATGTAAATATTTCAATTTAAATATTTCCAGGCATTCTAATAATTTTATTTTTTCTTTTGCGAATAATAAAAACTACAATTATAATTAGAATAACAACTGCACCACCACCAATTCCAAGCCCAAGCCCAATTTCTAAAGTTTTTGATGATGACTTTTCATTAATTGGAATATCAATAACAGGAGGATTAAAACTTGTAACCCATTGGTTATTTGTTATATCACACAAATATACATTTTCATTGTATGTTGAATTTCTCCATGTAGTATTTCCTAAGAAATTTAAACAAAATGTCATTAATTAAATTATAAAGATGATAAATGATAAATAATAAAATCAACTTACCAACTAAAAAACCAAATGTAATTATCATATAATTATAATATAAATTTGCTTCATGGCCATGCAAGGATGGTGGAGAATTGATTTTAGAACTTTCTGGAATGGACCACTCAAAAGGAGATTTGTTTGTATTCAACAAAGCAAAATCTGGACTAACAAAGGAAATATTACTATACTCCTCTTCAAAAAGACAACCCCCTAACATAATAATATATCCATCGGGTGCTATATAAAGTATTTAATGTACATTAATTTAAAATTTATATTTTAAAGAAATAAAAATAATTTAAATAATTTGAATACTTACTTAACACAGAAGAATGATACGATCTTGAATCAATAGTTTCGCCAACAGCATTCTTAAAATTAAAAATATTATATTTATTTGGTTAAAAATTTACAATATTCTATATATTTTCATAATTAATATCAAATACATACCATCTCTGACCATTCATATTTTTTAGTATCAAAGAGTCTGATCTATTTGAGAATAATAAAGAATTATATATTAATTTTTAATAAAAATAAATTTGGGAATTATATTTTTGTATTTAAATTGATTGATTTCTTACATTATTTATGTCCACAGGAGTATATTTTGAAGAATTACCAGTATTTTGAAGTCCGCCAATGTAGACAATCAATCCATTTGGTAAAAGGTTAGCTGAATAACCACCACATGGCAAAGGAAGATTTTTAGATATGCTTAATGGATTCCAACTCATTGTAACAGTATTTAATATATATATATCATTGTAAAACGATCCTAAATATCCTGATTGAGTTATATTGGTGGCGTTGAATCCACCAAATATATATATAATTCCTTTATCATTTACTCCTTTTATAAGCTGTCTAGGAGGAATATCAGGAAATGATGGTGTATCCCATTTTTTAGTAGGGTAGTCATATGTATAAATTTGATGTGAAAAATCATAATTTAAATACTTATCCATTATGAATCCTTCAATTAGAAATATTGTAGAATTATTTGAACTAACGGCAGCAGTTGAAAACCATGTATATACGGGAAGATTTCCCTCAGGAATTAAATTCCATGATAAGTTTGCCGCCATAGTATCAAATGACTTTGACAAATCCAAATAGAATAACTCAAATGCAACTTTATATTGTTCTTCAGTTTCGATATTTTTTAATCCACCCAATATTAAGAGTTGATTATTGACTATTACACCATTATGATAAGCTCTTTGGAGTGGTACATAGCATAAAACATAATTTATTAATAAGAAAATGCAAAAAATGAATTTAAGTGAGAAATACATTTTTGTAGATTCTACACACCCTTCCGATAATTTTTTTTAAAAAAAAAAAATGTAACGCATAGAATGAATGTTATTGACTATTACACAGAAAGTAAACATAATAAATTATCACATATTTTGATAAAAATCTTGAATACATGTACATTTGCGCGACGCAACCCCAACCTAGTTATTAAATCATCTTCAAATAGAAATCCTAATTTGAACGTTATTTTTTTTTTTATGGCTGAAAAATCTTTCTTTAAATAGTTATTGTTTGTATTATGAGAATATGTTTATTTACGAAAGATTTCATTAATGAAAACCAATTTTTGATTTTGCAAACATGATTCATCTAAATTAGTACGACTTCTAACGCTTTGTATTATTTGTTTGTTTTATATATTATTATGGGACAGACTCAGAATGTGCAAACCCCTTTAGATTAAATAAAATAAGATATCTTTTAAATTATTATATTATGAATTTTTTCTTATGAATGCATTGTGATCGGTTATACATACACTTTAAAATTTTCTAATTTTAGAATCAAACAATGCAACTCTATAATCGATATAGAACGTTATACATTTAGATATCTGAATTGGTTATTTAATTTAAAAGGACTTTGCACAAATTTATGTCATATAATTGTGATAGTGATATTTTATTGCATAGCCAGTGACTGTGATTTATGACATTGTAAACCAAACTAACTTTATATAATTCGTGAATAAAGAGTCTCGAAATAATTTTTTTTTAAAAAAAAGATAGTGACAGTAAATTCGTCTTTTAAGTTTATTATCTTTATACATGTTTACATTTGACAACAATCTATTTGTAAAACTTTTAATATTTTTTAATATTACAACCATGAAAAAAAAATTAAATGATAAAGAAATTTGGGATCATGGAGTGACCTGATTTTTCTTTGGAGTATATACAAAAATAAACATATTATTTGGGATTGTCATCTAATTAAAGTTTAATATTGCGTTCTGTTATATCTTTGTGCGCAGTAAATGTATTAAATGATAATAATACGAAGTGAATTTTTCGCAAACTAATTTAGTCAAATTAATTCAATAATCTCTCGGCCGTTACAAATGTTTTGATAATTCATTTATTGATATTTATGCAGGAAGAATGAAGATGAAAGACGCGTCTGTTTTTTATTAATTTCAATAAGTGATAATGAATATTATATGATCATTTTTCGTAAATTGGAAGAAAATTCGTAAGAAAATTTCGGTAATTTGATTTGAATAGCCCTTAAAGAATATTAATCTTGATCGTTAAACCTTATCATTATAAGACAAGCAACTATAGGATTGTAACACATAGTTGCAATTATGCGACAATGCCGTAACTCCGTCATAATATCAGTATTATATAAAAATCGGTATTTAACTTATATACTGTATGTATAAAAATGATGAAATGACACCTAATTCAAGAATTTTATACCCATTTCATTGACGGCCGAGAATTTAAATCGGTTATCATTCTCTCAATTTGTAAATTTGAGGGTTTAAATTTTTACAGTTTATTCTTGTCTTTAGATTTACTTAGTATCATTTTGAGCTTTAAGCATCCGAAATTTTTTAGGCGTAAATCTCCGGTATACGTAATTTACGTAGATCCACATATAATTACGTAAATTATATGCGTATAATTACGTGGTGCGTAATTTTACGTAATATGAATTACGCCTGCCTAAAAAAATTTCATGAATTTAAAGATTTATATGTAATTACGATTACTAATTATTTCCGATTATATATGTAGCATAATTACGGCCAGAATTACGGCATCTGCCACGGTACGATTTTACAAAAATAGCCATAAAATTCGTACTTCTAGTCGTTATTGGGGTTATAATCCTTTTTTGTGTTTATATGGTAAATCAAATCATACAGTCGTATTAAATTCTATTACGGCAGGTGGGTATAATATTTCCCCATTAAGGTCGGCCTATGAATGTATCCAAGGTTCAAAGATGAATACTGTATAGCCATCTAATAATCTAACTTCGTAATAATTCTCAGTATTTTACGTATACCAAACTATAGAAATAATACTAAATAGGAATTAATTATCTTTCGGATTTATACCATTTTTGTGATCATACCGATTTAAATAAAATATATAAATTATCGTTTATTTCGCTAAAAAACGATCAACAATATTTTATTTTTTATTTTATTTTTAAAAGAAGAAAAAATGTTTGATATTTTTAATAAATCAACTAATTTCACAATTAACGATATTCCTGACCTTCAAGGAAAAATCGCAATTGTGACCGGAGCAAATACAGGAATAGGATTTATTACAGCACAAGAATTAGCACGTAAAAATGCACATGTATTTGTGGCATGTAGAGATCAAACGAAAGGTGAAAAGGCGATAAGTGAAATAAAGCGTGTGACAGGAAATGATAAAGTAGAATATTTACCATTAAATTTATCAAGTTTAAAATCGGTTCTGAAAGCAACGGAATTGTTTTTAGATCGAAAATTACCGTTACATATTCTGTAAGTTAATAATATAACATAAAA
This sequence comes from Diversispora eburnea, assembly GCA_910592015.1. NCBI lineage: Eukaryota > Fungi > Glomeromycota > Glomeromycetes > Diversisporales > Diversisporaceae > Diversispora > Diversispora eburnea. The sequence goes on along the minus strand of CAJVPK010000256.1, from coordinate 8,064 downwards.
TTATTCGAATATTTAATTAACAATTTAAATTTAATTATCTTTTATTTTTATAAATTTAGTGTTAATAATGCTGGAATAATGGCAACGTAAATTTTTAAATATTTTTAAATATTTTTTAAATGTTTTTATAATTTATTACAGTAGTATTTATTACTATTGTACAATAATATTTTTTTCTAGTCCTTTCACATTAACAGAAGATGGTATCCAAGATCAATTTGGAATTAACCACATTGGTCATTTTGTATGTAATAAAATTTATATATATACGTATTTATTATTATTTATTATTATATACAATAATAACATATATTATAATATGTACATTTAATATATTAATAGCTTTTTACAATAAAACTCTTGCCCACAATCGAAGCTTCTGCACCTTCTAGAATAGTCAACCTCACCAGGTATTTTTTTTCTCACTAAATATACATACTGAATTTGCACTAATGAAATGAATTTGCTTATAAATCTCATAAATGAATTAATATAAATCATAATTACTATAGTTTGGCACATAATCGCGCCCCTAAATGTGGAATTGATTTTGAAAATCTAAATAATCCCAATGCTTATGGCTCGTTTTCAAGATACGGTCAATCAAAATTAGCAAATATTTTGTTTTCTTTAGAACTCAATAAAAGACTCGCTGATAAAGAAGTTTATGTGAATTCTGTTCACCCAGGTATTTATTATTATTGTATTATTATCGATATCATTATTATATATAAAAAATATTTATAAAAATATATATTATAAATATAGGTGTCGTCAAAACAGATTTATACCGTAATTTGAAAGATAGCATGGGATTCTTGGCAAAACCCATAGAAATGATAACTGGATTGATCATGATTTCATCTGAAGAAGGAGCCATGACATCACTTTATTGTGCTACCAGTCCGGAAATTATTGAAAAAAATTTAAGAGGAAAATATTTTGTACCAAATGGAAAATTAAGTAACCCCGAAAAATCAGGAACTGATGAGGATTTGGCTTTAAAATTATGGAAATACTCGGAAGAATTAATTAATAAAAAATTGAATTCTTAATTTTTTTTTGCATTTTTTTTTCTCCTCTTTCTCCTCTTTCTTCCGGTGAAGATGGAATTAAATTATTAGTTAAACATAGTATAAAATTATTCTTCGGATGTAACAATGATACATAAGAATTTATTAAAATTCTTTATATTAAAGTTTGTACCTCAAATCTTTCTAAAATTACGGAAGGAAAATTAAAATTCTAAAAAAGTTATTTTAAAATTTTAAATTTTTAGAAAAGTTGTCTCAAGACTTTTCAGAATTTCTTAATGATAAAGAAAAATGTTATTATTGAAGTTGATTAATAGCAAAATAAAAAACCTTTACTGCATATTTGGCTTTACTTTAATAAAGAATTAACAAATACTGTTCCAATGATGATAAAATTATTACTAAACCAAAACTTTCTACTCAAATATTTGAAATTATTCTCAAGTAAACTTTTATATAATAATCATCTTGGTTATTTTTTTTTAAAAAAATAAATTTTATTGATACTAAAATTATGGAAACTTTAAATTGATTTGCCGTTAATGGGGGGTTGAAAATCACCCAAAGATTATTGGATATATAATTCAATTTTTAAACATATTAAATTTCAAATTTAGAAAAAAATTTTAATGGTGCTATTGCAAAACATCCAAATATTATTTTTAATCCGCAGAATTCAATTCTCTTCAAGAATCTGCTTTAACATCTATTTAAAACGTGATGACTTATAGATGAAGGAATTAGAGATTTGGGATTATGTAATTAAGTGGGGAATTGCACAGAATCCTACTTTACCCGAGAATTTAGAAAAATTAAACATTATAAAGCAACTCTACAACTATGCTTACCACTTATTCTTTATTTTCACATTTCAAATTCAGATGTTATATAAGAAAATTCTTGATCAACCGATTTGGAATGACTGACAATACTTTTCTTTGTACTTGATAAATTATTGAACAAATAACAATACTGATAATTTACATAAACATTTTAATTACATAGAGAAGATTGAAATAATTGTTCTAAATTTTCTTAATCATATTGTTATTATTATTTTAGTATAACAAGTTTTTTTTTTTAAAAAAAAATACAGTGCGGAAGTCTATAACTAAAAAACAGTTTTTTAAATTTTTTAAAAAATAGTATTTTTAGATTCCTTACGTTAAAGGAATCGGGTCTACACATGATCCTAAGCCAATAGATTTTTGCAGTCGTGATATAGATCATCAGTAATTTTTTTAACCATTTTTTTTTAATTTTTACATATACCGCGCGCACACATAAACACCCACACACACATATACATGTATATATGTAAGCATATGTATACATGTACACTTAATTGTCTCCGTTCATAATTCCAAAAAGAAAGAAAACAAAACGAGCGGCAAAAGCTCGTCTTGCTAAACAAAATCATAATAGTTTAACAGGAGAATTTGCACCTGATACTGCCTCAGATTACATTCCTTCGGATGCAGATTATTCTTCAGAGTCTAGAAATGAAACACAATTAATCAAAAAGTCGAATTCACTTCTTCTGATCAAATTATTATGGACTAAAAAAGCTGAATTACCAAATAAACGTGCAGCATACACAAAAGTACAAATTTCGAAAAATGGACCTTCAAGTTCTTTACAAAAGCAGCACATTCATCTTTATCAATTACAGTTTTTTTAAAATAATGTAGATGAAGATATTAATATTTTTGAAAATCGTGATGACGAGAATAATGATAAAGATGATAATAACGAAAGTAATAATGGCGAAGATAAATATAATGATGATAATGACAAATATAATTATGATAATGGCGAAGAAGATGATAATGGTGATGATGAATGTGAAGATGATGATAATGATGATAATAGCGAAGATAATTATATGGATGATGATGAAGATATTAATAATGAGAAGAAGATGATAATAATGATGATGGTAATGGCAAAAAGGATGACAATGGTGAAGGTGATAATTATGGTGATAAAGCTGATGATGGCAAAAGTGAAAATAAACAAAGATTACAACTTTTGAATCAATTTTAATGAAAAACAAAAAAACACAAACAGTATATAACTATCTTTGATATTGTGCAATACATTATATTCTGTTTATTGGAAAAAAGATGGTTTAGGAAAAACTGATGCAAGCGTAAGATCAGCTAGAGATATATATAATAATTACCATGCAACTAAAATTAGGAAATGGAAAATGTTTGGTTACAAATGGTATTTTATCTAATTCTTTACAAGGATGTCATCAAAAAACTAAATCATTAATTAATGAAGATGTTATCAATGCAAGTTTGAAATATATGTGTGAAAAAGTACTTCTAAAGCTAAAAACCTTTATTCAAACTAAGCTGATTCCTCAAATGGGTCTTTGTGCATTGTGAAAATCTATTTCAATCAAAACAGCAGATATTTGGTTACAAAAACTTGGACTCAAATCTCAATCTAAAAAAAGGAATTTATTTTTATGGCCATGAAAAACAAGATGTTATAAATTACAGAAAAGAATTTCTTAAAAAATTGAAGAATATGAAAAGCTAATGACATTTTATAATGGTGAAAATATGAATGAAATTTTATCAAGCTTGGATTAAAATAAATGCTTTCATATATTAGTTACACATGATGAATGTTTATTTTATTCAAATGATGACTGACCAATTGTTTGGGCTCCTATTGATAAATCTCCTTTACAAAAAAAAGGACAAGGGAAATCAATAATGGTTAGTGAGTTTCTTCTAGAAACACTAGTCAAATACAAAAGAATCACTGTACTGAATAGTAATTTCTAAATTATAGATCAGCTAAAATTAGAATTCCTATATCATAGACCAGCTAAAATCAACTATCCTATTCTATCCTGAATTATAAATTAGCTAAAATTGGAATTCCTTTTTGTGCCACCTATTCTTTTGTGTTTAACCTGTGGAAATAGCTCAAAATAATTCAATAATTCATTAGAAGCAAGAAAATTTTAAAACCAGGAAAAAATGAAGAAGGTCGGTGAACTTCAGATCATCTTCTTGATCAAATTGTAAATTATGCAATTCCTATTTTTGAAACATTATATCCAAATGCAATTGCTATTCTTGCTTTTGCAATGTCAAATGATAAATTAAATGTAGATAAAATGAATCTTTAACCTGGAGGAAAAGATCCATAATGTATGATATGTATGATACTTATTTTGAACTAAACAACACTTATCAAGTTTAATTTTTCCATCAATCATTCAATTTATCCTAATAAACCAAAAGGAATTAAGCAAATATTAGTAGAGCAGAATCTATAATTAAAAAATTATGAAAAATTCAAGCTTGATTGTAATCTTTGCAAAGGAAATATAGAATAAATGATCCAACACATTGTTACTAGCCAACCTTTGAGCTAATTTTATTTTTCAAAAGGAGGTTTACAACTAGCAATTCGTAAACAAGAAGAAATATGTTTACAAATTGTAAGAATAAACTATATAAAATTAAAGGAACAATAAATAATTTAACTATTAAAACTAATAGAAAGGACTTAGGACTTATGTGGACTATTATCAAACTATAATAAAATTAACTATTAAATTCAGGTGAGCAATTTAAAAGGTTAGGACTAAAGTTGAAAATATGTATCAAGAGATTACAAAGTAATAACAAGAGTTTATTAATAAGAATTTATATTTGAAGAATATAAATTCATAAGAAAATAGCAGAGTTTTAAGTAAAGATATAAGTTTATTATGAAATAAATCAATAATCCTATCAATTAGGATTATCAAAAATATTGATTCAATAATGTAATTAATTACAAATGAGATTACTATCTAAATTTTCACTATTTAGAATTATTTGAATCTACTTTGGATGGAAGGAAAACTCACACTTTTTATAATTTCAACTTGGCAAAAAACTCAGTCAATAACTTTCCCAATATCTTTGCCAGTAATTATTCCAATCAGTTGGCCATTAACTTTGACAATCTTTTGGTCAATTAGTTGGTTACTAAATTGGCCATTAACTTTGTCACTATAATCTACATTATTGATTTACATACTACAATAAATATAAATAAATAATATAATAATAATTAAATAACTAATAATATAAATGTTAATAATAAAATATACTATAAAAATATTAGTGGGAAAAATCACAGGTAACAATGTATAGACTGTTATACATGCAGATTGTTATCAATGCAACCAGATTTTAAAAATAAAAAATCCAAAATTGAAATTGCAATTGAAGAAAGAGGACATAAATGTATTTTTATCCTAAATATCACTGTGAGTTAAATTGCATTGAATTGTATTGGGGAGCTGCTAAAAGATTTACAAGAGAAAATTATGATTATACATGATTTGGATTACAAAAAACAGTTCCTGAAGCTTTGGATTCTGTACCCTTAATTATAATTAAAAAATTTGCATGAAAATTTCAAAGGTATATGGATATGTATAGAAAAGATTTAACAGGTAAATTGACAGAATTTGCAGCAAAAAAATACAAATTTCATAGAAGAGTATGGTTCAGTGCAAAAAGATTTGTACCTCAAAAAGAATTTTTTCCTGCATATAAAAATTTTTAAATTTTAATAAATATATTTAATTTTTTTTTTATATAATATAAAATATGTTTTGATCTGCCTTTTTACATAAGTTTTGTTATTATTTTTTATATTTTTTTTATAAAGTTTGATTAAGCAAAACTTTTTAAATTTTTTAAAAAAAGAAAAAAAATTTTTCTGAAAAAATAAGATTTTCAACATTTCTATTTTGTGTATATGATTTTATGACACTGGTTGAAATTTATAAATACTACACATATTAGGTACCAATAGATATAGTATTTATAAATTTTCAACCAGTGTCAGTTCATATTATGCAAGTGCATAGCGATGCATATGATAAATATGCGTTTTAAATTTTAGTAAAATTAGATCAGCAGTTGAGAAGAAATCAAGTTCCAAAGTTTAATAATTTGGGTTTTTTTTTATTATATCACTGGTCAATACTACACTGGCAGGTACCAGATATGTTAGGTGATAGATAAGAATAGTGGTTTTGCTAAATATCAGATATTAATATCTCATATTGGATATCCAATAGCTTACAGATATTTCACATCCAGTACCTGATATACCTATCTGTAGACTATCTGTAGACTATCAGGTACCCAATATTCAACAAGACCACTACACTTATCTATTACCTATCTGGTACCTGATAGGTGTAGTATTTATAAATTTTCAACTAGTGTATGGGCATATATATGGCACATATAGTAAATTTTTGTAAATTATATATATAAAGTAGTTATTAATATAATTTTTTAATTTACTTATATATAATTAATAAAATTTTATTATAATGTATCAGATAACCTAATAAATTTTATAATCAAGATAAAAAATAAAATTTTTAATTTTAAAAAAATCTATTAATAATTAAGTGAGGTGTAAATCTTTTTGCACTGGATCATGCTAGATGAAATTTTTAATAAATTAAAAGATCTTTAAATAAAATAAATTAATAAAAAATAATATTTTTATTATTTTTATATATTTCCAATTTTTATTTTGTATAGATAAAATAAGTGCAATCAGAATCCTCGGTCAAAATTTCTATTTTAAGTTTGTGTCACAAGCCTTAATCTTTCAAATTAGGGTTAAAATTTTTGGTTATATTACAGACTTCCCGCACTGTAATAAGGATTGACACGGTTTTCTTAGGGTGTAAAAATAACCCAAAATTCAAGCTATCATTGTCAACAACTATTTCCCGAGAGGAAAAATATATAGATAATAAGTTTTAAACACATTGCATGACTTCTATCAGAAGTTCAAAAAATCAAAGGAATAGTATATTAATTGGTCTTTTAATATCAATAAAAACAAAGTTATTAATTATGTGAGACTAAACATTAATAATTTGCGGGCCATGCAGTATCCTATAATCTTAAAAAGTTTCCATGTTCATTGTAATTGAAAGTATTTAAAATTAAAAGGAAAAAAAATAATGAGTTATATAATTCCGTTCTTCATTAAAATTGTCATTGGGTTAATTACAATATAACAAATAAAGTAGCATAAAACAATAAACTTTTTCATTCTTTGTTTTGCTCATGTCAAGAAACATTCAAACAATGAGATGAATTTCCAAATGCATGTACAAAAAGTAAATTCAATATGATAATCAAATAATTATAATAATATTTATTCATATTAATTAATTTAATTCTTCCATATTTTAAATATACACAACAAAAGATGGTGACTATTTTTTAACATTGATTTCAATAATTATGAATCTAAATACTCACTCGCTGTGATGTTAAGCCCTTATTTCTTATTAACATTAACATTGATTAACGTTGGTTTATGATTTCGAAGGCATTCTGCTACCTCATAAAAATGGCCAATAAGATTAATCTGATCAATTACACGAACATATTCACATTTCAGCGAATCTTTGTTGTTTGATGATTTTGGAAGATATCCTTTGGCAATATTTGCCATTTCTTGCAATGACCCTTGGTCATGAGAATTTCCACCAAATAAGTCAAAAAATCCACCAACTATACTGGTCGTATTAGCTACACTAGTCGTGCCAGAAAACTTAATTGTATAAAGATACAAATATGATCTAAAAAATGTAATACAAATTTTTTTGTATTATATTTAAGCAAAGCAAAAAAAAAAATAAGATATTAAAATTAAAAAAATTAAAATACCCTCTATCCTTTTCTTTCTGACAAAGAATTCGCAAATCCTGTTCTGGAGTAGAATCTTCTCCATCGGATAAAAAAATGACTACATTTGTTCTAGATAAAAAAAAATATATTAATAATCAATATAATATAATATGAATTTATATTCATTAAATTTTTGACTTACTTGGAAGGTTTATGATAATTATCAATTATTTGAGAAGCTTTCTTAATTCCGTTGTTAAAACTGGTACCACCTGTTGGTTTATATTTGATCATTTTTTCTAAAAGCGCATCTGGATTAGATAAACTCTCATTTT
>CAJVPK010000255.1:0-45297 GCA_910592015.1 Diversispora eburnea | reverse complement strand
TCTAATTTGTACTCTAGTGTTACAGATTAACAAGAATTTAGAAATCTACTAATTTAAGTAATAATATCTAATTTGTATAAATTGATCTACTGTAATACTATATATAATAATAATAATAAGAAATAGATAATAAATAATAAATATACGATATAAAATATATAATAATGAAATATAAAAATAAGTGATAAAAGTAGAGATAACAGTGGACAAAAAATTTTTGTTTTAAATAAAATTAATTTGTTTTCTATAAAAAACTATTTTGACTTTTGGGTTTCAAAATATTTTGACTTACTATGATAGCCTATTTTGCATGCAAGTATAATTCTAAGACTATTCTTTAATTACCTATTATAAAAATAAAATAACTAAACATATATAGATCAATTTTAAAATTAATACAATAATTACTAAGTAATAATAAACAAAACAAAATATGACAAGAAAGAATTATAAAAATTAATAATAAAATAATTAAAAAAATTCTAACAATGTCTATATAAAAATTTTGTGAAAATTTACAGAAATTTTTATGATATTAAAATTTTTGTGAAAACTTTTTATACAGATGTTTTTCTTTAAACCAGAATATTTCAGAGAATATTAATGTCATATGGACAAAACATGTATAATTTTGTAGTTTTGAATGAGGTGCTTCTATTTATTATAAAAATACTTTAGTAGAAAATTGCTTCTTGTAAATTACAAATTTATATAGGTTCTGAAAACTTTTACCTTATAAATATTCTCATTAGTCAAATATAAAAATTCATTGTACTGAACACGGGCCAAACACAAAATAATAAGCATACTGAAAAGGAATTCTGATTTTAGCTGATTATAATATAGGATGCAATAGGACAGTTGATTTTTAGTTGATCTATAATATAGAAATTCTGATTTTTAGATGATCTATAATATAGAAATTGCCATTTGGTACAGTGATTCTTTTGTATTTGACTAGTGGAATGGTGATTCCAATATTATAGATCAACTAAAAAACAAAATTCCTATATTATAGACCAGTTAAAATTAACTATCATATTGCATCCTATATTATAAATCAGCTAAAATCAGAATTCCTTTTTGCACCACCTATTCTTTTATTTTTGACCTGTGCCAAAATAAATGATTAAAAGTTATAAATTTTATAATTTTTGTAGTAAATAATGATTACAATTATTAACTGTTATTAAATATCATAGTAAATTTTAATAATCCATTAATTAATTAAGTTCTGAAATAAAAAAAAAATGAAAGGGAACCTTATTTATATATTAATCATGCAATTTTTTTGTTACTGAATTTTCAATTAGTAGTGTATTTGAAATAATAAATAGTAAGCATTTATATTTAATTTCATTTATAAATTTATTTTATTTAATTAATTTTATTTTATTAACAAGAGATTTAAGTTGGAAAGTTCTGTACTCATAATATTTGTTTTAATTAAAAAAAGTTTTATAGTAATACTGTAGAAAGTATACCATGGTAAATTATATTACAATAAAATATTGTTTGATTTATTCTCTTATAAAATTCTGTTACTGTATATCATTATTATATTTTTCTTCTAATCTCTGGTATTCAGCAATAGCTTTAATATCTTCTTTTATTGACATACTATTAAATGATATAATTTTTATACTTTCTTGAGATGGAACTTTACTTAATGCCACAGATGCTTACCCATCAGCAAAAAATTGATTCACCTAGAGATACTATAATATGGGAAACTAATAACTGGTATCTTTTTTCCACAAAAACTATGGTAATTCCAGTTTTTAATGGAAAGGCTATATTTTTATTAACAACCTTTAGAACAGATCCATTATGAATCATTTTTCAAATAAAGAATTATTTAAAAATATTACTCATGCACCCTCTTTCAAAACTATTTCTGTTGAATAATTTGTATAATAACAAACCATTTTCAGGAACTGAACACAGGTCAAATACAAAAGCTGATTTATAATATAGGATACAATTTTACTGATTTTTAGCTGATCTATAATATATGAATTACCATTTGGTACAGTGATTCTTTTGTATTTGACTAGTAGAAAGCAATCTTGCTGTTAGTTATATAATTGGAAAACTTTCACACTAGTCAAATACAAAAGAATTGCTGTATTGAATGGTAATTCCTATATTATAGATCAGCCAAAAATAAGTAAAAATTGACCATCCTATTGCATCCTATATTATAAATAGGGATGTTAACGGTTATAAACGAACTGGTTCCAAACTGGTTTACAACTGAACTGGTCTGGTTCAGTTCCAAGATCTAAAACTGATTCGACCGCGGTTCATTTTATACAGTTAAACTAAGTTCATGAAATCTAACCAATCAAACTTTATTATCTAGTCATCTATCTGATCATTATTTACAATTAGTTATCTGAAAAGATATGGTTACAAATTGGATTGATATAGTAGAAAATGAATTAGATTTGGAAAATTCAGAAAGTGAAGATGAAAGTAGTATTGAAAATTTTATTGATAATGGTGACATTACTTTAGCAAATATTTCTAATTTACCACATCCTGCTACAGATAAAAATGCTAAGTGGAAACTTCAAGACATTTTTATTGAAAATTTGAGTGCACCTAGTTATTTGGAAAATTTTATTAATAGTACCACAATTAATGTAATCTAATATATAATGCAGTATACTGATATATATAATAAATTGATTATAGTCCTATAAAAATATTGTGTTGGAAAATGTATTAGTTCAATATTCCAATAAAATTTTGGACTTTAAATGGAATAAGTCCAATAGTCCAATAGTCCAATTGTCCAAAAGTCCAATAATCCAAAAGGCCATCTATGTTTATACGGTTAAACCGATGGTTCAACCATTTATTTATATGATTAAACTAATGGTTCAACATCGGTTTTATTATTATTATTAATTTTAATTAATACTGTTATTAATTTATTAGTAATAATAATATTATTAATTTTATTATTATTATTATTCTAATAATAATAATATATTATTGATATAAGCCTTCGAAAAACGAATTTTTAAAACTATTCGTAATACGTTATACCAAATTTTTTATCGAAATTCTTAATGACAGATCAAAAGTCCTTTGTTCTTAGCTACAATATCATATGTGTTTCATTCCTGTAGCATCAATATTCACGGTTAAATTCGAACGTCCGTGAAAAATTCTGCCATAAATTTTCTGGAATTTTCGTAATTCTGGCGGAAAGGTTTGTGACGTAATAAAACATTTCCGCCAGAATTATGAAAAATTTATAACAAAAAATTTTCACGGACGTTCGAATTTAAACGTGAATATCTACGCAAATAATGATGCTACAGGAATGAAACACATATGATATTGTAGCTAAGAACAAGGGCTTCCGATCCGCCACATAAATACTTTAGTAGAAATTGCTCCCGTCTCATAAATCGCGACCGAAGTCAAAAAAAATAAATAAAAATATTCCGTGATATAAAATTTTTCTAATAATACAATACTAATTTAATTAATGATAGTTGAACCGATGGCTGAATTGGTGGTTGAACCAATGGTTGAACCGAAGTTAAACCATGGTTCGGTTCGACTCAAGGGTCCAACCGGCGACTTTTGAACCGAACCAAACCGAGTCGATAACATCCCTAATGATTGTAATGTTAAATAAATTGTTATTTTAATGTAACCAATCTGCAGCTGGAATCAATGCTGGATGATACCAGGATTGAATATTGTTTCTATTTAAAAGAGCACCTATAATGCAAATGCATAATGCATGAAGGTTTTTTTTTGGAATATCTCAAGGATTATACTAAATGTTGAGAGGTTATATATTGGTTTGGTCCTGATGTATGACCTAATGAACAGTTTGGATGTATTGATTGACAATGGTATAGTTTTGGTTTGGATCAAATTTCTGGGTATTCAGCGAGTGGATGATAACAATTCTTTGTATGGAACTTTTTGGATAACAAAGGGATATATCAAGAAATGCTTCAGTTAATGGATAAGTTAATGAAGAGTTGAAAACATTCCATTTGGAATGCTAGAACATTTTAGTCTCATTGGTCGAGAACAATGGCAACATGAATATTGATACAATATTTATTGTTAAATTTAAATTGATTATATAGTTTTCTGAGTTTTGATAATGGTTGCTAAGACGGAAATTCCAATAGATCCGAGGTTGCAACAATATTTGCCTCAGAAATATGGTTTCTAAAAATGATAAATTATAAGATTTCCATTTACCAAGTTCAATCAAGTTCCATTATTTGAATTGATGGGCCACATTTTTTTTAAAAAAAAATTTCAGAAGGTATAGAATTAAATTTATGCTCTAAAAGAGGTTAGAATTTTGGTTTGTATTTATAGAGATTTGAAGAGAATGTTTGATTTCATATAACCAATATTGGTTGAAAAGTGACAAAGATATCCATGATAATTAATTTGTTTGTTTATAATTATCATAACAATGATCTATTACACGTTCAAAGATCACTGTAAAAAACTCATTTTCTTTCTTTTCTTTTTAAAAAAAACTGAAATATTATTTCTTTTACAAGAGGCAAGATCTCATTGGAAAAAAAAAAAGAATATTATTTCTTTTATAAATCTTCTGTCATAATGTAAAAACACATGATCCGAAAGAAAGGTCCCAAAAAAGTTATTTCATTGTTTTACGAATTTAGATTTGATATGATTGTTAAAAACATAAATAACGTGACTGAAAATCGTGACTTATTATATATGTTAATTAAAATCGACTTTTTCTATACATAATCAAGGTTTAGGACATTTATTATTATCTTTTCCTTCATTTTCCACTATTCTTTCATTATATCAATTAAATTATCTTAATTATATTTATTTATTTATTTATTTTCATAGGAATCATTTGGATTTTGAAGGTAATGATGCAGAATTAGGCAATAATGAAGAAGCAGACAGCGTTGATGGATAGTGATGATGAAAAAGTGATGAAGAAATGGATAATGAAGAAGAAGTGGATGATTATGAAGCGGATAAGTGAATGAAGAATTGAATGGTAACGTGAATACAGATCCAGATTGATGCATTATCATCATTATTGTTATAATACACCAAGACACCAATTTCAAAAAAAAAAGTGAGGAAATCTCTATTTGATTTTTTTAGAAGATAATTCATAATTTCTGTTTTGACATTCCAATAGATGTGATAACAAATAGAATCCATTGTTACAAAATTTTAATGACTAACAATTAATCTAATCTAAAGCAATAAAGCAAATTATCACGATATGATTTTCTTATATCAAATTATTCTTCTTTCGTAATTGCGGATCACCATTTGTCGATCATTTTATAATAAAAATTCGGGTAAATTTATATATAGCTTGGAATCTGAGGTGCGTGTATAGTGAGTATAAATTGTCACAATATATAATCATAGGTCAAATTTAGTATCCGTTAAGTAAACTATTTGAGCATTTTTTTTTGTAAAAAGCCTGGTAAATTTTTCAAAAATAAAATATACTTTCTTATAAGCTGAAAAATCAATTCTTTAAAATTTTTTAAAACTATATATATTTTTATAATACTTTTGCACGCAACAGATGCAGACTATATTATAGTTTTATTAAATAACTTTAACCCCGATTTTCTATATGCAAATAGTTGCTGTACCAGTAATTAAATCATTTGCGCACATGATTTATGTAATGATTTACTTTATTAATTTGCATTAAAGTCATGTGATGTGTAAATTTATAACTTTACATAATTAAACTTTAAAAACACAAACAGTATCATTAATTATGTTATATCAATATATAGTTGTAGCCAATCCTGTATTAATTTAAAGTTCCAAAAGAAATAACAAACAGATATAATTTATGTTAATATTTAAATTTCTATTTATTATATTTATTATATTTTATTTAGAATCATCACAGTAGTTGTTGAAAACTTGATTACCAATGAATACCGTTAAATAAATGCAATAAATGTTATACTACATAACTTTTGTGATCATCGCATCACGAAAAACATCGCAATCCCAATTCCAAATTCCTGGTACAACTGCACTTCAAAAAATAAAATAAAATAAAAAAAACTTTAAAATTTTTTTTCAGATTTCAAAGATCTACAATTTGTTTATAAATATATATATTTGCTACTGTTGTTACTGATTACTCTTTTTTGGAATAAAATCAAAATCAAAATCAAAAAAAAAATAAAAAATAAAAATAAAAATAAAAATAAAAAAAATAAAATAAAAAATAAAAAAAAAATTAAAAAAAAAATAACAATGTAAATAAAAGTTAAAAAGTAAATAAAGTAAAAAAAAAAAAAAATCAATTAAAGATACCAATAAAATTGAGGCGGTTTCACCAATTTGCTTTATGTATTGATATAAAACTTTTAAATTATTTTAAAATTTTATGTGTTTTGTATTGCAAATTGTAATAATTGTAAAAATATTCTCTACAACATATAATGAATAAAATGTTTATCCTGTATTGAAATAAAATTATGATGATGCATGTAATTAAAAAAAAACAATTCAAACTTTAACTATTGATGTAATTAAGCTTCTTTTACTTAAAGGTAATCAACATAAATCTCCGAATAAAAGAAATTAATATTAACATCAAACTTTAAATAAATAGAAGAATTTCAATATAATTAAGTATGGTCCTTGTTGTGGCCTTAATGCGGAATGAACCGAATTAACTGGAAATAGGGATAGACAGAAAATTGATGCATAATATTCATAAAAATAGAAGTATTTCAATATGATTAAGTATGGTCCTTGTTATGCGGAATGGACCGGAATTAACTAGAAGTGGGGATGAACAGAAAATTGATGGCGGCGAAGATGCATAATATTCATAATACACAGTAATGAGAATTATTAATAATTGTGTAATATGTGAAGTAAGGCGGGACGAGAATTCTGTATTTACTATTGCTTGGTTTATTTAATTTACTAAAAGAAAAGGTTCGCCAACTTATACTATAACGTATTCAAAAACATGTACGTAATATTTATTATATGATTCGTGAATAAGATCGTTTCACGACATGATTAAATTTTTGCGATATTGCATTATCAATCTTCCCTATTTTGTTACTTATACGTTATACAACAACAAAACAGTTATTCATTTAAAAGAATATATTTGGTAATATTCTAATAATTGTATTGGATAAATTTGGTTTCACATCGTACTTTAGTGAATACAATATATCTGGGATATATAAAAAAACATCCGATTTTTTATTCAATCTTTTTTTTTAACACTTACAACAGTTCAACACACACACAAAACTAGTCGGTTTTAGAATTTCTTTTTTCATTATTTTGTGATATTATGAATATTTGTAATGATCTTTCGTTTTATTTTATTTTTTTTTTTAAAAAAAATGCAACTTTATTAAATGTAATGTATACATATGCAAAGATTGGTAAATTTTTATTTATTTTGTTTATTAAGAGAATCCATTTTTAATACCATTAGAGAGAAAAATAAAATATCTTATATAAATATATCTACACCCTTATTATTATTCCTTATATTCCTTTTTATTCGTAATACTAATTTTAATAATAATAACCTCACGTTAATTTTAATAAAATACCTGTTACTTTGATTTTATTAATTTTTTAAAGCTTAAAAATTACGTATTACAATATATTTTAACTGAATATGTTTAACAATATATTTTGACTGGATATATTTTAACAGTGTATTTAATTTTCGTAAGTATTTTTTTTTTCTAACTAATTTATTACTAAACTATCCTTAAAAGTTTTTTAAATTTCCCAAATTACCAAATTTCGGAAACGAACACTATGTTCCAGATTTTATTATCTAATCTTGAAAATAAACGTTCCAGAGTTTCACATTTTATTTTATTTATTTTATTATTCATTTTACTTTTATTTATTTTATTTATTATTTATTTACTTTTATTTATTATTTATTTTTATTTTTATTTATTATACAGTATATTTTACTCTATTTTATATGTTTATTTTACTTTACTTTACTTATTTGTAAGACCGGACCCTTGCCTATAGTTTATCGAAATTGTAATTAAGCATAAAGTTACATAAGTTTATAACTTTTTTTATTTATTTTTATATTAATCAATATTGATATTAACTGCATTACACATTACAAGTTATGAACCATAAATCTTAAACAAAAACGAGAGAAAATGGGAAACGAATAATAAAGATGAAAAAAAAATAAATATAAATAAACCTTAAACCATAAATAAAATTTCTTAAATACACATTAAATACACACTGAATACATAAATATTCGAATATAAATAAATAAATAAATAAAAACATTCTATAAATATTATTGTTGTTTACAACAAAAAAAAATAAATTAATTTTTTTTTTTCGTGGTATTTTTATCATTTTCTTATCCTTGAAAATATTGAAAACATAAAATACACAGAATCTTCATTTCTTATTTTCATTTAATCATATAATTCATATATTATTTCATATCGTATTTCATTATAATCATTTTCATTATTATCATCATTTCATTTTTCATTATTATCATTTTGATTATTTAAAAAATGGGTTCTTCTTCATCTTCACTTAAGAACCATCATCATGAATACGTTAATATATTATTAAATTCTTCATCCACAAATTTAAAATCTTCTTCTGATAATTGTCTGTCGAATCAATACAATTATAAAGATAACAAAAATAACGATGACGACGACAGTGATTACTATAATGATAACAACTATAACGATAACAATAATGATAATGATAATGGCAATAACGCATATTTATCAAAAAAATTTCTTTCTCTACCAAATATTTCTTCTACTGATGCCAAAATTTCAAAACGACATTCTTCATCTTCATCTTTATATAAATCTTTTTGTTCTTCAGAAGTTACTTCTCCATCTCTTCTTACTCCTCCCCATTCATCAATATCTTTAACAAAAAGTATTTCTACCAGAATTAAATCATCTTTAAAAAAATCAAATTCTTCTACTTTATCAAATTGTTCTCGTCACTATTATTCTTTATCAACATCACAATTTGATCAGAATAATAATAATAATAATAATAATTATAATTATAATAGAAATGACACATATAATGACAACAACAATAATAATAAATGGTTTATTTATATTAATGATAGAAAATATCCTAATATTCCAAATTCCTCATATTGTCTACCGATAGATGATAAAGAATGTGATCGTCAACAATTACAACATTTTTTATATCGTCACGTTTGGCAAGGAAATTTTTCAGCACCAGTAGAAGAATTACTTGAAAATGGATGTAAAGTCTTGGATGTTTGGTAATTTCACTTTCCTTTTATGCATCTTATTCTTTATTATTCTTTATTATTCTTTCTTATTCTTTCTCAATATAACAGCTAATAAAATATTTTATACTTTAATAGTTGTGGACCTGGTACATGGATATTAGATCTTGCAACAACATATGCAAAATCAAAATTTTATGGAATAGATATGGTTCCAATTTATCCATCAGAAATAAAACCTATTAATGCAACTTTTATACAAACAAATATACTCAATGAATTCTCTAATGAAGAATCAACAACATATAATAAAGAAATAATAGAAAGATTTATTGGTGGTGAAGAAAGTGACGGTGAAGATGGTGGTGACGAAGAATATGGTAATAGAGGAGGAATACCATTTCCTAATAATACATTTGATTTTATACATATACAAAATTCTTCACTTAATTTTACCGAACAACAATGGAGAAATCAAGTATTACCTGAAATGATTAGAGTAACTAAAATTGGTGGATGGATTGAATTATGTGAAGTAGAAACTAAAATTATAAATATGCCATTAAATTTTACTAAATTATATGATGCGCGTAAGTATATTTATATTTAAATTTAAATTTATATAATGTTAATAATTTTAATTTATTAATATATTTATACTATTTATTCTTTTAATAGATATAAAAGCAAATAATTCCAAAGGTATAAATTTAGAAATTGTACCTCATCTTGGTGAACTATTATTATCTTCTTCTTCTTCTTGTTCTTTTGCTGCTTCTCCTACTTCTCCTTCTTCGCTTTCTTCCTCCCAACAATTAGGAGATTTTAATCATAAATTAGAAACTTTATTACATTATGAACATGGAGGAGCTGGTAAAGTGGGTAAAATTTCTCGAGAGAATATAATAGAATTTTATCGTACTATTTGTCCTATGATTTTGAACTCTATAAATAATAATAATAATAATAATAATAACAATAATAATAACAATATAAATAATGACAATAATGATAATAATAATATTTCTAGTATAAACAACAATCAAGACTTTATGACGCAAAATGAATATGATGAAATATTAAATAATGCAAAAGAGGAATGGGAAAAGAATGAATGTTATAATTATATGCATAGATTTTACGCGAGGAAAATGAAATAATTAATTAATATCATTTTTATAACTGTACTTATATATGATATGCATAAATATATATGTGTATATATAATTAATTAATAATAATTTTAAATAAAAAAAAAAAAGTAATATTATGGTTTATAATAATAATATTGAAATATTATATAATTATATCCGTGTAAATATTATCAAGATAAAATAATTAATTTTGATTTTTATATTAATATAATTGCAAATTATTCTGGTACAATATTATTATGTTATAACATATTTCATAAAAATTTTATTATAATATCATAATAAAAATACAAAAAATCAAAAACGCTACACCTATTCCTGTCTCGCCAAAGCTTTTGATGTTCGACAAAGTTGCAATTGGCTTATTAGTACTTGGAAAAGAGCTAAAAGTTGTAACCTACTTATTACTTTTTTATATTATTGAGAAATGTATTCATGTCAAATCCTGAAAAAAAATAATATAAAATGCCTTTAATATTAGAAAAGATATATGTCCATAAATAAGGGAATTTATTTTGGAAAGGACCATTCGAAAGGATTATGTTTGTTAGCAAACTTAGGGCTAACGCTGGTGAAATTATATGTACGACCCCAAATAAAAAAATGACCTGTAAAAAATATTTAAAATTTTTTTAATTATTTAAAACAAATAATTTAATACAGAAGATAGTACCTTTCTTTTACGCATTAACGCTCGGGTCAAGCTTTACCCGCGAATCATCATACAGGGTCTGTTTATTAAAAAAAAAAATTACAGCATTTGTACAATATTTTTTGTTTTAAAGCTCAAAATGCTTATAAATTTTTGGATATTTTCCATACATATTGTATTACAATCAACTTGATTGGTTTATTCTTCTATAAAATTATCTCTGATATTCGGTATGACATGATGTAATTTCTGTGCTTGCTTATCAGCAAAAAACTCATCTAGAGATACTAAATGCATTTGCATTTTGGAGGGGAATTGGTACCTTTTTAACAAAAGCCATGGAAATTTTGGTTTTTTTAATGGGAAGGTCACTTTAACTATATTTTCATCAAAAAATTTTCAAAACTACATCTACAGATCCATTATATAATCCTTTTCAAATAAAGAATCATTTTAAAACACTACACATGCATCTTCTTTCAAAATTATTTCTGTTGGATAGTTTGTATAGTAACAAACCATTTTATAAATTTCAGTTGGGTATATATCATTCATATAATCTTTAGCCACTGACAGATAGAGACCTACATTTCTTTTGGTGAAGAAAGATAGTTTCTTTATTAAAGTATAAATAGTATAGATGCAGCATATAATAAATTGTTTGTAACGAAAATTAGAAATTAGAAGTTAAACTTCGGAATTAAATTTTGGTTAAATTCGAAAAATAAAAAAAAAAAAATATATATAAACTGAATATTTAATTATATTTACTATTCTAATTAATCAAATTAATCATAATATTTATTTGTTTTCTGCAATTAAATGTAATTAATTATGCGAACAATTTCTTGCACAATATTCGTTTACTTTTATATGACTATTTTTTTGTTAAAAATCATTAATGAATAAATTCTTTTGCAGAAAGTTGATTAATTGCTTTTTTTTTAAAAAAAAAGAAAAACACTACTTTACGGCCTACAATATTAGTAAATCACATCACATTGTTTATTTGTGTTCCATTTATTACATATGGAAAAATGCTACTTAGTCATACAAACGAAAATTCAAGTAAAAAGATTATTTTGTTTACAAAATAGATGTCATAAGTGACAAAATAGAAAATTAACACCATTAGGCATAACATATCAAGCTGGCGACTTGGCTAATCTATTCCCTTACTACTCCAATAAATAGTTCTGTAGAAACGGTACACGCTAATAACAATCATTCTTTAAAAGGTTCCATACCTGGGAAACCTGAATTAAAAATGAAGTTCTTTCTACTTTCTTATCTACACATACTATGTTCGTGACAAGAAGTGCGAATATCCAGGAAGAAGATTATACGTCAAAGACGTGTGGGCAATGCGGGTATATAAAACATAACCTTAGTGGATTTAAAATTTACAAATGCAATTCATGTGGTTTTAATATCGATAGGGATCATAACGGAGCAAGAAACATATTGCTCAAACATTTGATCCATGGAAACCAGGCAAAAAAAGGTTGTTCTATAAACCAAATACTAACGTATCTTTTATTGTGAATGTTTAGTTTTTCTGTAAATGGTTGAGTGTACTCCAAATAAATGTCTCAGGTGTCATAAATGGAATTACACCATAAATTTTTCGGAGACTACCATATGCCATATATTGCAATTACATTTTTACCACAAAATCAAATTAATTTTAATCTAAAATATTTATTAGCATAAATAAAATATATATATTTAAAATAAGGTAAATATAATGAAAATTGAAAATTAAATAATATGAAGTATTTACCTCTTGTAAAATTCATTTTTATTTGTGGAATTTTAAACAAATATCTTGTTCCCCATACCTATTTCAGTTTTCCTTCATAATCCCAAGACTTGATAGGTCCATCAACCCATTTTGCTTTATATACTATGCCAAAACCCCTTTAGCAAGGTATGTGACATTCTCAAATCCGTCATATGAAATCCACTTAATAATTTCTTGCCATTTTTTGCCTTTAGTTGTATTTGTTGAATAAAATTATTAATTTATCTATCTCCACTTGTCCATTCATCAAATTCATTTTGAAATTGTTTGGCATTACATGCATGACACCAGTATTAACTTGATGACATTCACCACACTCTTTAAAAACTCTAAAAAATATTTATTGATTGTTAATTAATTAAAGAATTATTATTTGATATTGAATTAAATTGAAACATTGATTTTGAATATAAAATTGAAACATTGATTTCAATAATTATGAATCAAAATACTCACTCCCTATGACAGAAATATATATTGATTAGTTTATAATTAGTTAGAGAATTATAACATAATATTGAATTAAATTAAATTGAAACATCAATTTTATTGAATGATTAGTGTAGTGCTACAATTTCAATAATCTTTGTAAATATAATATATATTGATTAATTTATAATTGATTAGAGAAAATGTTATTGGTATTGAATTAAGTTGAAACATTGATTTCAATAATTACGAATCTAAATATTCGCCAACTGTAATATATATAATTGATTAGAAAATGTAAAATGTAATTTATCTAATTATCTAAAAAAAAATTAAAGTAACTTCATCTTCCGTTTCTCCAGTTTCTTTCATTTCTTCTCTTTCTTTGATTCTAAAAAAAATAATGTATTACCAACAGCAGCCACCACAATATTGGATTAAATAGATTCCGTTTATACAATAATAATGATTATTTTTAATGCAGTATTTAATTTTTTTCTTACCTATATTTAATATTCAATTTATATAACTTATATGTATGAATATTTTTAACTTGTTACTAATTAGTATTTCACTTTGAAATGAATATTTATTTATTGTTCATGGAAGTTATCACTATCGCGAATATTCTCATTATTTATAATTATCAATTCTACTACAATTTATTTTTATATAATCAAGATTTGTCATTTATTTTAAATAATTAATTGAATTGATTGAGAATAAGAAAGAAATGAGACATATTTTAATTAACATATAATAATAATTTATTGTAAACTTGTAGAACAATTGAAACTTGTGAATATCTGCAAAAAGAAGAAAATAAAATCAATATTACATCATGGAACGTAGTTGTATAATAAAAGTCCTTTTGTTATTGTTATTGTTATCATTTAATCCATTTAATCGTCTATCATCATCACGTTCATCAGAAAATTCCTCCAGAAATCTTCTTCAAAGAAAAAAATATTTTTTAGAAATCCATATCCACGGCAACTCCACCTGTATTACTACCAGCAGGAGGAGGATTTGTGTGGGTATTATTCTCTCTGGTAGTAGCAATTGAAGTGGTGGTAGTAGGTTGAATACCGATTTGACTTTGTTCTTCCATTGGTTTTTGTTCTCTTGGTATAACCAATGCTCTCGCTCGTCCAAGTTCTTCCTATTATTATTATTATTATTATTTATGAAACATTTGTGAAATATGAATATTTTATGAAATTTGAATATGAATCAAAATTTAAATTGAAATAATCTAGAAATATATAATTTTAACGTACCACGAATTTTTGTTTAAGATAACTAACTTCAGTAATTAAGTCATTTAATGCTTTTGCCACCATCATTTCAGGTTTGGTATCAAGTGTTGTTTGAACTTTTAATACAACATTATGTTCTAAAGGATGGGGAACTTTATAACCAGCAAAAGTAACTTGAGATTCTTCCAAAAGTTTACTAAATAAAACAACAAAAATTTTATTGAATGTTTATTGAAAACAAAAACAAAGTTTGTGATCTCAACGTTTGGGATATTTGAAAATTTAATTAATTTAATTCAAAACAAATAATAATAAAAAAAAAGAAAAAAGAAAAAAAAGGACTAGCAACCTCTCTCTACCTTCGAATCAAATTACCCATTGTATGATCTTCTCGGAGTATGTCAAAAGTTGCCCCATTTTCAACTTTGGGATCTGGTGTGATTGTCATTCTGTTGTAGTTTTATTATATGAAATGATTCAAAAGATTCAAATCAGAGACCAAAACTGATATTAATATTATAGAAATATTTAAATAATATAATAAGAATAATTTTTCATACTTTTTTGCTCCTTCGGGGAGGTAAAATAAATCATATCGATCTGGAGCATTCATGATTTCAATTTAAAAAGTCTATTACTAAAATTAACGCGAAAGAGTTTCAAAATTATGAAAATCAATTTCAAAATTAAAAAAATTTTGTG
This sequence comes from Diversispora eburnea, assembly GCA_910592015.1. Classification (NCBI taxonomy): domain Eukaryota; kingdom Fungi; phylum Glomeromycota; class Glomeromycetes; order Diversisporales; family Diversisporaceae; genus Diversispora; species Diversispora eburnea. The sequence goes on along the minus strand of CAJVPK010000255.1, from coordinate 30,002 downwards.
AAACCATTTTTATGTATATCGAAAATAAATACTCATAAAATATAATAGGAATATACGAAAAGAAATAGAGAATAGAAAAATCCGATATTAATTATTTATAAAATTTAAATAATAAATAAGTTGCTGCTTTATTCAATTAACAAGAAACAGCAAGAAGGATCATTATCATTGTTAACATTTGAAAATATGATATAATCAGTACGGTAAATGAAACCTTTTTTTTTATTTTATTATTATTGTTATTTCTATGTAATTTAAAAAAGTCCCAAATTGATAAAAGATTAAAAAAAAAAATAAAACTAGAATTTCATTATCCATCACATGCTGCAAAAAAAAAGACATTTTTACGTTGGCAAGAAAATTCCGAAAAAAAAAGTAAAAATTCGATTTTCATAATGCTAAATTTTTAATATTTATCATGATGCATTATTTCTATAAAAAAAAAAAAACTAGCAATTTCCAATTTCAATCATCTAATAAAAGAATTTTTTATTTAGTTCTGACATTAAAGATTTCTATACTTTAATCACACCTTCTCTTATGTGTACCTTCTCGTAAGTGCACATCAATTAAATGAAATCTCAATTTTGGTTTTGTATTAAATGATCGTTTACAAGAATTCCATTCACAGAAAAAATTTTCTTGTAAACGTGTATTATTGTTATTGGGATCAATGTTGGGAATTGGTGTGATTTTAACATTTTGTATCTGACCAGGTTTGTCATTATTACCTATATATTTATAATTAAAAAAAAAATGAAAAATTTTATGTTCAATTTATGTTTTAATTTATAATGAAAATATCTTAAAGAAATTTACCTCGTCCAACCAATGATGATGATGATGACGATGACGATAATGATGATGATGACGATGGTGATGATGATGATGATGATGTATTGGTTGTATTGGTTGTACTGGTTGTATTTGTTGTATCCGATGTATTATTAGTAGGTCCAAAAAATGTAAATTTTTTGCCATTTGCATTATTTGCATTCGTATTTAATGTTTTAACTGGTGAAGAACCATTTAACACATTAGTCGTGGAAGTTGGAGTCGGAATAACAAGATTTTTATCATTATCTTTAGTTTCAACAATATTACTACTATCAATATCTTGACGATTAATATTATTCCTGAAATTATTTGCGAAATCTCTATTTTGTACAGTTTTCATTGGAGTATTAATTGTCTGATCAAATTTTGGTTTATATTCATTGGGTGCTGAATAAGATGAGGATAAAGAAGAGGAGGATGCCACATTTGAATCTTCTTGAGACTTAAGCGCACAATTTAATTTTAGTTCTGTCAAGAATTTCGTAGTTGACATTGAAATATTGTAAGATTCTTTTATAAATTCTAATTCCATTTCTAAAATAACACGTTTTAATCTCTCTTTCCTCTCATCTGGTCTCACATCATCGGAACAAAGGTCAATTTCTTCGTCTAGTTCAGTCCTACATTTTTCAAATTTATTACTTATTTCTTCTATACGACCACTTTTTTCGAGAATAGTTTTACGTAATGAAGTTAATTCTTTGGCATCATTGTTTGACATATTAATTTCAAGCCGAGTATCATTTAATGGTTTCTTATTCTCTTCTTGATTACTTGACCGTGTATTCTTTTCTCCCTTGGATTTTTCCAATTCGGTCTGTATTTTGGTTAATTGTCTTTTTGCATTTTTTACTACTTCGCGCTTATTTACCTTTTCATCAGTAGGAAACCCAGAAATCCTTGAAACTTCATTTTGGAGCTTATCGACTTCTTCAGACATTTTTTGTACATTTGATGACGAGAACTGGAACTTAAAATTGAAAAAAAAATTTTTTTGATTAAAAAAAAAAAAATTTAATTTAATAAAATTTTTTGATTCCGTTATCAGTCATTTTTTTTTTTTTTTTTTTTAAAAAAAAAAATGTAAACAAAAAATTAATATATGAATTTAATTAAAAAAAAATGATATAAAACCATTTTTTCTAATTAAGTAATTAAACGGAAATCTTGGCAAAAGAAATAATTTATCACATACTGGTTTTGGTGTTAAGTTGTTCGAAACATTCATATTATTCAAATTGTTCGCAATGCACACATTTTGAGATTTATCCTGTTTATATTCTTTATTTTCTGGAGGCACAACTTTCGTGTTACGAGATGTTATATATTTTATTCCATGAAATTCTGTCTCAGGAGGAATGTATCCTAATATTGATTCGGAATTCGGTATCAATCTATTTTTCAATTTAGAATTAACATCTCCATTTGCGACATTAACTATTGTATTAGAATTTGAAGAATTTTGAGAGTTTTGGAAAGGACGGACATTCGAAAATGTCAATTCATTATTGTAGTTTATGTTGTTCGGTAAAAAAGTGGGCTTCTTATTGGTAGCACCAAATCTACTGAAAAGGTTAGATTTTTAATTAAGTAAAGAATCATTTTTAGAAATCGTTTAATTTAGTAAGAAAAATTGAAATTTAATATTAAACCTTTCATCACTCATATTTATTTGTTGTGCAATAATCTGTGGAGTAGGTTTTGGTTTAATCACGTGAGGAAGCCTCAACAAGGTGTTTGTTTTGTTATTTGAAGGAGGAAAAAGAAGAGGGGGAGGATTATATTGTGATTTTTGAGTTTGTGAAGGTATCTTAGAATCAGTCTTATTATTTATATGTGATGTATGATGTGTTGATTTTATATTCGATGAAGTATTACTTAAAGTAATCGAAGTATTGGAGGGTATGGAACTTTGTAAAGGTCTTGTTATTATAACATTATCATTATTATTTGTTATAGGTGGTCGAATTGGATTATCAGTAATTACTTGTCCTGAAATAATAGTTTCTTCTTCTTCACTAAGATATGATTCATCGTAACGTACTCTTTTATTTGAGACTTCTAAATCAGTACTGGGAGGCGTTAAAACAGCCTTAATTCGCTTTTTAATCTTACGTTTAGTATGTGCCTTTTTGGAAATAAATACTCGCCCGGATCGCGAAGGAAGTGACAATTTACAAAGTTTTTGATGAACATTAGGTACAATAGGTGAATTATGTACATTAAGTAATAGATTAGGAATATTACTATTTATTTTAGCCGAATTTTGAATATCCGTCATTGGTCCTTTAGTCATATTTTTTTTAGACATATTTTCCAAAGATGTATCCCCAACATCACCAGACTTCTTAATCTTTTTTCCATTTTTTTGATTATTTCCATCACATGGAATAGATTTAACAAGAGTAACGACTCTCATTATAGGAAGAGCAGGCCTTTTACCAAGACTCGACTGTGATTTTTTGATATTTAATGATGATGAAGATTCTATAGCGTTGTAACTGACTGAATTATTATTAATAACAATATTTTTTTTATTATTATTATTTGTGACAGCTTTTTTATTATTTTTTCTTTTATTAGATTCTCCAGGCTCGATTTCGATAGATTCCGAAAGTTTCGACTTGGCCTTTCCTTTACTAGAGAGAGGATCCACTTTTTGTCGCTTTTCTTTCAAATTTTCATTTGATGCACTTTTAGTCATCGATCTTTTTCGACTTTCATTTTTATTTGAAGGACCTAGATTACATTGTGATGTGAGGTCAGCTCTCGATTTTTGCGATTCATTCTTGATTTTTCGATTAATATTTCCATTTTCTTTTTGTTGTTCTTTTTCATTTAAGTTTTGAAACCCTTTTTTTGATTCATTAACCCCAGCCTTTCTTTCATTCCATTCTTCAATTAAAGCAGAACCACAATTACTCTCAGGTTCCTATAATATGAAAAAGATAAAGTAATTTATCTATATATATATATATATGTATAATAATTCAATTTAAATTTAAAAATAAAAAATAATAATAAATAAATAAATAAACAGTTGATTAATTTTTTACCCAAGTTGGTTCCCAGTCATTCCCAAATTCATCTTTGCCTGCCCACTGTACTAGATAATACAGGCAATTTTTTTCTTCGTTAAATTTTTCTTCTAAAATAGCGATCGCTTCCCATACTTCGACACTACTAATACTCTTCTTCTTTTTAGTCATGGTTCAAAAATCTGAATTATAATAATAATAAATCTATAAAAAAAATGGGTACCCGTATTTGAATTTTTAAATATTTTTAATTAATTTCAAGGATTTACAAAAAAAAAAAAAAAAAAAATTTTTTGATTTTTGATAAACACACACGCAATGCCTATATGAAAATACGTAAGGGGGGAGGTTTATATATATATATATATGCATATAAAAACCTAGAACAGCTATTACCTCGTTACTGGTAATAAGTATCTTTACTAGAATAACTTTCTATTATAAAAAAGATATTATTTGAATAAAAGACTACACTTTTTTTTTTTTTTTTTTAATAGAGAGATGGAGGAGAGTTTAAAAAAGATGAAAGTTAAAAAATCTTTTTTTATGCGTTTTACTTTATCGTATTATTTATTTTGTATCATGTTACACAAATTTGGCAAAATAAATATTTATCACATTTCAAATCGTCATTTTTGAAAAAAAACGGTAACACAAAAGATTTTAAAGATAAAATTAATAAATGTATAAAAGGAATCCCCCCTCCAAATTTTTATTGATTAGTTATTAGTTCTTTATTATTTTTTATTATAAAATAATGAACCAATGAATTATTATTATTATTCTGAAAATAATTTAATGTAATATAATAAATAAAAAAGGAGGAAGGAAAAGCGCTTGAATGGTATTAAAAAGGTTAATATAACTATTTTTATTATCAAAATAAATCAATATTAAATCAATATTAAATCAATATTAAAATCGATATTAAATCAATTGTTATGTATCGAATATCCTTTCTATTGTAATTGCAATGTAAAAACGCAAATTTTTTTTTCTTGAAAAAAAGAACAAAGTTTATATTTTTACTTATTGTGTTTGTTCTTTTTCCTATTTTAACCTAGTTTCGTAATAACTTACCGATTGTGCCCTTTTGTACCATTATCTATATTACCAAATAAAGTAATTAACCATCTGTGTAACTATTTCTTGCATATATATCGTTACACAAAATGTCACGAAATATTTTTCATTGGCTATAAAAGCAAATCATTTTACAAGAGATTTCACTTCATTTTAATCTCTAAAGAAATTATTTGAACTTTGGAAATTGGTTAGAAAATTAGTTTAATAAAATTTATTCCTGAAAATGTAAGAAAGTATAAAATCTAAAAATTGTTTCATTTGAGAAGTGGTTCAAATTACCTATATATTAAATGATAACTATCTTACTAAATATTGCATGTTTGGATTGAAATATTAAAAGTAATTCTTTTTAATGAATGGAAATTGGAAATTATTTTTTTTTCTCTTTTATTTACATCTTTTTCTAATTTTTTTTTTACATTATTATTATTTACATATTATATTATCCAAGATCTAAATTTAACTAACTAAAAAAAAAAAGATTTGTCTATATAGTAATTATTATACAATTTTTTTTTTGATATTATAAAAGATTATTTATTACAAAAGATTATCAAAGAATATTATTCTATTATTTTTAGTTATTTTCTCCATATTCCCGCAAAAAAAAAAAACAAACCAAAACAAAAAAAATCTAATTTTTCAAAAAAAAAAAAAAAGAGTTTCAATTTCACTGAATAACCACTTGAAGTCTCACATAATTAATTCCTTCATCAACTATAAACCAATGTGATCTATCTTCAACAATTTTTTGAATATATTTCTGTACTTCTAAATAATGATCTTCTAAACAATCCAATACCAAATGTCTTAAAGTTGCTTTGCAATTCTTTAAAAATTGTAAAACATCATTATTGGTGAAAATGAAACAATCACCATGATGCTGAGATAACGGTTGAACGCGTAAATCCGCAATTATAAGATCAGTTAATGTTGAAGGAATAAAAGATCCCAAATTACGTAAAATTTCTCCTATTTTCATATCATATTCAGTGAAATCCGATTCACCTAATTGACCTCTCTTTGGTACGAAATATGGAATAATGGTAAATTTTTCCAAGACTTTACAATTTTCCAAGATCTGATTACATTTTATCATATTTTCTGAAGAAATACGTAAAACGCAAGTTACAAGATTAGGACAATTCATACTAATAATTTTCCAAATATCAGGATAACAGTGAGTATTAATTCGAAGTGTTAAATGAAGAAGATGAGAATTGGCTCCCAAGATAATATTTGTTAAATAATTTTCCGGCATAGGTGAATCATCTAAAATTAATGTACTAATTGGTGTTTTGAAAGTAATATTTGAAGTTGAAGTCTCATCCGCTTTAAAGAAACAATTGAATAACATGAAAGTATCTAATTTAGAACAAGATGATAATTCTTTCAATGGAAATGAATTTCTAAAGCAACACCTATGTAATGATACATAACGTAGGGATTTACTTTGTGAGGATATTTTTAAGGATGGAACTTCAAAGAAAGGAGAATTTGGACAAAATATGAATAAATGTTTTAAATTTCGTTGTGCCTCAATCAAGTTACTTAATGTTAAATGATCTTCTAACACCGGAGAAAATTTAATAGTAAGCTTTTCAATATCTTTACAATATTTGATCACGCTATCACCCAAAAGAAGATCCTCGATAGCGAATTTTCCATAAACCTCAAGTTCTTTGATTTTAGAGATTCCATAAGAAATTTCTGGTGGAGTTACAGTATAAATCGCAGGATATAAGACATATTTTGGAGTCATCAAGATTAAACGTGAAATATTAGATCTCACTCCAAAAAGATATTTGAAAAGTTCATAGATGACATTTAAAATTCTACGTTGATAATATATGGTATTAATGGTATTACTATTACTAGCACTATCGAGATGGCGAGAAGTACAAACTTGAATGCAATTCTCATAATTTTCATCTTGTTGTTCACCTTGTTTAATTTTAGAATTGTTTCTTTCGAGATTTATAACTTGAGATTCGTGATCATGAATTATTTCATTAACTAAATAATAATGTTCATCATAATTATCTTCATTTTCAATTTGAGTGGTTTCTAAATTATTTTCATTATTTTCATTATTTTCATTATTATTATTATCATCTTCATAAACTTGATAATCTTGATAATCTTGATAATCTTGATATTGAGGAGTCAAAGATAATCTTTCATCATTATAATATTCTTCAGAATTATCATTTGAACTATCATCATAATCATAATAATCATCCTCATCATTATCATCACCAATAATAACATTTTGACCATCTTGGAAATAATAATCCCAATAATAATCATCATAAAATTCATTATTATTATTACTATTATTATTATCATTATTATCAAAAGAAGAAATATTCTGATGACCGTAAACTAAATTTTCTAAATTCTCTTTTTGATCATCATCGTAATATGAAGAAGATGAATAAAAAGATGTTGTTGAAGTTAATTGTTTTTTTTGTTGGTGAAGGTGGTTATTATTATTATTATTATTATTATGTTGTTGTTGTTGTTGCTGTTGTTGGTGACACAAACACTTTAATTCAAAATCTCGAACTAAATTATATAAAATATCTGTTCGAATTTCTTGCAAAAATGATAAATAATCGAATAAAGGAGCTTCATTTAAATTCTTTTTTTTGTTGTCTTTATCCTCATTTAAATCCTTATTCACATTTAAATCCTTATCCACATCCTTATTCTCATCTCCGTCCTCAAGAATTAATTCATTTCTAAATTGTTCAGGTAAAAATTTTAAAAAAGTTTTCATAATGATGTAATGACGATTAGGATTTGAAATATTAAAAGGTCGTTTCCATAAAAAAGGCATAACATTCCGACACCAATGTCTTGATACCAAAGAAAATGAGAATAAAGCTTTTGAGTTGTATTCAAAGTCTTTTAGGATAAGACGAAATAATTCGGGTGCAAGTGTTGAAGCCATTACTATTACTATTATTATTACTATATTTATTTTATAGTCAAGTGTTCGTGTCGAGAAATAAGAAATTGTAAATCAATAAGTATTGACTTTGACTTCTCAACTCTCTTTATAACAACTCTCTCCTTTTTTTTTAGATCTCCTTTCTATAATTCGGTCTAGTAGGCACAAACGTTTTTTCTCAAAGGAAATTATTATAGTCGCACCTCAAAAATTATAAACTAAATAAGGAAAAAGGGAATAACAACAAGCGAATGAATAAAAGATTTTAATTAAAAAAAATAATAATAATGAATGATATGATGGTGATAATAATAATAAAACGCGATAATAAAAATAATTGTAATAATGAAGATACGAAAAATACGAAAAGTACGTACCAAAGAAGTGTTCGTGTACAGAGAAAAAATAAAAAAAGATCTTGACTATTTATATTAAATTTCCTCACATGATCTGTAACCTTAATAAGATTGTCATACGTTTTGCTACATAATTGTTTATATTATTACATATTATACATATTATACATATTATACAATATGCATATGTTAAATATGTTTGTTTATTTATTTATTTATCCATTTTTATATACTGCACCTGTAGATGAATCTGATGTCATTTTGTTTTTTTTTTAGATTATTGTTTTATTCAAAAATAGAAAGACGATATAATTTTGGTTTTTTTTTTATGTAAATAAAAACTACCCCCCAAATAATTATTTATTATTTTTATTATTTATTATTATCCCCCAATATTATTATTATTAATTATTATGATTTTTATTATTATTATTTCAATTTACCAAATACAACCAATTTCCTTCAGGTGATCTAAGAAATGATTCTACTTCTGATGCTAATAATTTGTGAACTTTTTTGGTTGGATGTACATCATCCCACCATAAATATTCGTCAGGATTTTCACAAAATATTTGTGAAGAAGAATTTGAAGGATTGAAGATTGTTTCATCATCATTGTTATTATTATTATCATCATTGTTGGTTTTGTTATTGTTATCATATTTGGTGTTTCTATTGTACCGCCGTTTAATGGCATTATTATGATTATCATGATTATCATTGTAATTTTCGATATTTCCATTTTTGTTATATTCGACAATGTTATTCCTCAAATTGAGAGAATTACTTCCTCGTTTTACTTCATTTTCTTCATTTTCTCTTACGTAACTAATATTTAAACAAGTATTTTCAACATCTTTTAATCCATAAACTTGAGGATTATTAATAATTCTTTCTAAAGGTCCCCAAGTATCAAATACTTTAATAAAAATATGTTTATTTGATTGAATGAAATTTGATATGGTTTTATTTAACATAATATTATAATTTTCTAATAAATTTTGTAAATGGGTTAGATTTTCGGAAGAAAAAGTTTCATTGTTGTTGTAATGAGGTGTTCGATGAAGGGGAGGAAGATTTAATATTAAAAATTTGCGAGTTCTTGTGGATGAAAGAAGAGAAATAGAATTGAGAAGAGAATTTATGATTTCTGTATGTGTTATGTTGAGATTGTAATTGAAAATATTCTGGAAAATGAATAAAATAAAATAAAATAAATAAAATAAATAAATAAATAAATAAAATAAAATAAAATAAATAAATAAATAAAATAAATAAAATAAATAAATAAATAAATAAATAAATAAATATAATAAGATGAATTCAGAATTAAAAAGTCAAGTTTACCGCGTAATCATTGCTTCCAGTCCAAAAAATATATAACGTATGAGGAGGATAATGTGATACATTTGGAAAAAAACTTTTCACTAAAAACAATAAAAATAATTGTCATAAAAATTCATAAAAAAAAAAAATCAAAAAAAAAAAATAACCTTGTTCTGCAACAGAAGGAACAGAATTGTTATAGGAGACAGTGTTATTATCAGTAGTACTATTTTTATAGATATCAATATCAGTTACAGCTCCTTGATAAGCAAGATCGGTTAAATTCGCATGTAATGAAGATGCCAAATATTCCACCCAAACACGACCATTAGTTTGTCTTCCTAAAAAAAGAATTATAATAATATTTTATTTAATTTAAATTTTTACATTTCATTTCATTTCATTTTTTTTTACATTTATTCTATTTAAAAAAAAAAAAATTTATCACCTTGAAAATAAAATTCTTGGGATGGTATCGTTTTATTAGTTAATTCCCAATAATTTCCATTATCTGTTAACGAATTACCAAATGTTACAATATTAAATTTTAACCAAATTTTATCCCTTGATACAAGGGAAATACTTAAACAACCAACTATAAATATAAAAATCAATATTTCTAATGTTTGAATTCTTCCTTTCAACATTTTTTATTTTATTTTTGTTTTTATAAAAAGTTTATAAAAATAATAATTGAAGTAATTATTAAAATTTATACATTTTAAATAAATATCGTTTATATGACGATAAAATAACGACACAAATAACGTAATCTACTTCACATTTCACATGATAACATGATAAGTAAAAATAATAAAAATAATGTGATATGAAAATATTCAGTAATTATTAATTAATTAATTAATTAATCAATAATAATAAACCAAAAAAAAAAAAAGATTGATTTCACTTAAGATTTTGATATTGGGGTTTGGAAAATTGAATTTTAGCATTTTCTCTTAAAATCTTTCTTAAAATCTTTCCCGAAGCACTTTTAGGTACTTTATCAATAAAATGGACACCGCCTCTTATTCTTTTATGAGGAGCAACTCTTTCTCCTACATATTCTTGTATTTCGGTTGCTAATTGTGGAGTTTTTTTGTAACCCTCTTGAAGTGTAACATAGGCTACCGGATATTCAGTAGTTTTTTCTTCAAATTCTACTCCTATCACTGCAGCGTCCGATATAGCAGGATGATTAAGAAGAATAGCTTCAAGTTCTGCCGGAGCTACTTGGAATCCCTTATATTTAATTAATTCTTTAGCGCGATCGACGATAAAATAGTTTTCTTGTTCATCAACAATCACCACATCACCTGTGAGATAAAATCCATCTTTATCAAATGAAGCTTTTGTCCTTTCTTCATTATTAAGATAACCTTTCATAACATTCGGTCCTCGAACGTATAATTCTCCAGGTTCATTATATCCTAATTCTATTATTATTATTATTATTACAACAAAATTTATATAAAAAATTAAATTAAAATAAATTAAATTAAATTGATTAAAAAAATAGTTACCTTTCCCATCAGGTGATATCAATTTAGCTTCCATATTGGGAACCAATTCTCCTACCGAACCTAAAACAAAAATAAATTAATCAATTAATGAATAATAATTAATTATTGAATAATAATTAATTATTGAATAATAATTAATTAATGAATAATAATAATTAATGAATAATTAATTTAATAAACTTACCGTGAACTACAGTATTGTCATTTCCTATAGTTATAATAGGTGATGTTTCCGTAAGGCCTAACAATAATATAATAAAATATAATAAATATATTAATATAAAATATAATAAATAATATAATAAATAATATAATAAATAATATAAATAAATAATATAATAAATATTTATAATAATATAATAATAATAATAATAATAATATAATAATAATAATAATATTTACCATATCCTTGTTTAATAGAAACTTTAGTAGATTCATTAAATTTTTTACATAATTCTTTACTTAAAGGAGCAGCAGCACTGACCACCATTTGTAAACTTGATAAATCATAATCTTTTACAATTGGACTTTTAACCAATAATAATACTATTGGAGGAACGATATGAGCATAATTGATTTTATGATCTTGAATTAAACGACAAAATGTTGATAAATCAAATTTTGGAAGTATTACTGTAGATGATCCCTAAAATTAGTTAATTTATATAATTAGAATTAATAAATCAATTAATAATATAATAATAATAAATAAATATTAATAATAATAATAAATATTAATAAAATAATAATAATAATAATAATAATAATAAAATACCAAATATAGTACATAATGTACAAGAATACATAATCCATAGATATGAAAGAATGGTAAAACTCCCATAAGTTTCGAATTAATATCCACAATAGTTTCAAAATTAAGAAGTTGCGCCATATTAGATAATATATTAGTATGAGTTGTTTCGACTCCTTTTTGTTTACCCGTTGTACCGGAACTATAACATAAATAAGCTGTAGTAGATTTGGCTTCTTCAAAAGTATATTCAATTGGTTTAAATTCTTCTTTTTCATTATTTGAAATTAATGAAGTATTAAAAGGTTGAAATCCATCAATTTCCTTATCACCAAATAATAATATACGTGATTGAGGAATTTTCAGATTTTTGGCTGCTTCTTTAACTGCCGAAAGACAAAATGGATGAACTATTATAATTGATGAATTGGAATCTGAAAATTGATATTCAAATTCATTTACTGTGAATAATGGATTAACCAGAGTTACTATTCCTCCTATTAATATTGGAAATAATAAATAATAATTATTATTAATAATATTGTAAAACTATTATTATTTAAAATTATAAAAATATTATTATTATATTTTAAATTAAATAAATAAAATATTTCCATATTTCTATATTTACCAGCTGCAATTGTACCAAAGAGTACAACAGGAAAATCAACCTTTAAAAAAATAAAAATAATTAATAATAATTAAAATAATCATAATAATAATAATAATAACTTGATATTTAATCGATATTAAAATGAATTGAATCGATATTATATTGTTAATAATAATTTATTTACCTCATTAGGTGAGATAAGAGCTAAAACTTCACCTCGTTTAAAGTTTAATTTATCAATTAATCCGGCCGCAAATTTTTTGGTATTTCTTTTTATTTCACCGAAAGTAAGTTTTTTATCCGTAATTCCATCAACAAATATAACTTTATCATCAGGTACTTTGTTAGGATTACTTGTAATAAATTGATATATTCCTGTGGTTGGAATATCAATATCAGGATATTTTGATTTGAAGATCATTTTTTTTTCCTAGATTTTTTTAATTAATTTAATTAATAATCTAATTAATCTAATTATTATTATTAACATTTAAATGAATTAATTAATTACTTTCTTGGTTGGTACTGACTTTTCCGTGAAAAAAAAATTATTTGTGAGAATTTATTTCTTGGTTGTACCGACTTTTCCGTGAAAAAAAAAAAAAAAAAAAATTATTTGAAGTTTTTATAGAGAATTTATTTCATGGCATGGTAAAAAAATATATATATTTATTAGTACACGTACATTACATTAAACTTTGGACAAATATTACATAACGTATATCATTGTTGATTTCCTTTTTTTTTTTTTTATTTCTTTTCTCATTCATTGAACACTATTTTTATCATCATCAATAAAATTAGTAATTAGTAATATTTTATACTATTAAAATGTATATACAGAAAATTTTGATTAAAATTAATATTTCGGCTAATAAAGAATTGAAATAATTGAAATGTACTTTATTAATTAATTAATTAATTGTATAATGGGAATATAGAATGCGCAGGTAATCGTATGACCTATTTTTCTTCATTCGACTTGTGTTGAAGATGCCTTTGGATTTCTAAAGCTTGATGAATTTTTTACATCAATAGAGGACCATTCTCTTTCTTTTTTGTAAAAAGTTGTGATAACTGATTTGTAATGGATATAGAAATGATCCCACAAGTGAAACTAATAGTTGTATAAGAATTTTGAACCGAGTTATTTCATATATTCTTTTTACTGAAGGCAAGGGATGAAAAAGAATTTTTTTTCAGTATTCTAAATGGTTGAGTCAATTGAGTACAGGTAATTCTTTTTATAAAGATTTATTTAAGGTTGGAAGTTCATCATGTGAACAGGTTTTTGAAATGAAAAAAGAACATTTGCAATTCTGTTTTATGGAAAGTATCCAGAAGAACTATACCGAGTGAAATTTGATATCATGACGATCATAAAATAATTATGTAAACCATTTTTTTGAGATGTAATGTTAACTACTGTATGCATACTTGACTGTCTGTTTTAATAATGGCTTTGCAAACTTTTGGTAAATATTTTTAAAGCTCAGCTTTAGCGTGAGATGATGATAGTGTTATCATCAAGGAGGTTAATTCATTCATTAATTAAAGTACTCAAATGAACAGACATCATAATCTAAGATATTAAAATATTGGGTGCAAAATACTATTAACGAAGGTACACGGGTTGAATGACAAAAAACAGTTAATTTTTTTTTTTAGCAAGTATAGAAAGGAATATATTTGTAAATAGGAAAGAACAATTTGATTATTTGACATGGTTTAACTTGAAGATTTAAATTGATGGTTTGATTTAATTTGAAAATTTTTCAAATTGTAATTTATCTTAACACATGAGTTTAAAGTTGATAATAAGTTGATGGGTCACAGAATGAAATATCATAAACCATCAAGTACCTTGTTTATGATATTTTTGACCTGTAGATATTCTGAACATAAAACAATAAATAATTAATCCATTTTGTTTTTGTAAAGAAAAAAATCAGAATGGTTTTTTACCAAAATGATTTATTTGATTATTTTGATTAGATAAGTTTAATATAACAAAAATTACTTAAATATAATTACGGATCGTTAAAATATCCTTATCTAAAGTTTATAAACTTTGTCTTAAAATTATACACAAGTACAGAGGTCAAAAAAGATTATAAGCCAGGTGCCTGATAGATGTAACGTGCTCATCCAGTGTTGTATCACATGTCCGCGTCCACCTCTTAATAAAGCTTATAAATATATGTTTAAATTAGGTTTAATAATAAAAAGCACTGTCCCTCGACACCTACCTGATAAGTAATAGGGTACCTATGTTACTTTATGGGTACCGATTTAAAATTTCAAGGTCATTTGATATTTTTTCAAATGACTTAGGTCATTTTGTATATGAAGAACCTACATGTGATAAGGTCATTTAAAAGGTCATTTGCCAACCAACACTTATAAATTATAAGTTATAATAATAGAATAATATAGAATTAATAAATAATAATAGGTTTTAATAAATAATATTTCTTATATGTGAATCAATTTTATAAATAGCTTAATCTACATGCTGATCAATTGAACTATAATTTACTTAAATTAAGTAGGAATATTATAAACTGAAAGTAATAACGTATATGTATGTCGAAATCGTATATCGAAAATATATTGAATACTTGATTATCTTAAGACATCATTACTTTACTAAGACGAGATAGTAAAAGTGTAAGTCACAGAAGCATACAGTGAACATTATTATATTTAAGAAGCATATATATATGTTGTGATGCTTGCCTCAGATTAAAACTGGCCAAAGTTAAAAAGAACTACATAGGCCGTAGTTATAATTCTGGTGACAGCTGAGATACCTCAGCTCGATCTGAGGCACAAAATATATATATCATAGTATGCCTGAAGATGGCACTTTAAATTCTTTAAAAGAATCATAAAGTTTACTGACAAAGAGCGCACTAATTAATAAGGTATAAAAACGTAAATCAAAAGAGACACGGCTACCTTGACAAATATTAAATTATAAAAGATTAAGAAGCACTAAAGATATAAGATAATGAAAGTATCAATAAGAATACATATATATTAAAATGGAACAATTAACCAAACTAAAAATGGGTCTTAAAACACAGCACTATAAACTCCTAAAAAGTTATTATAAAGGTGTAACAGAGAATATGCTGGTAACAACATGCTGTAACTGTAAAAATTGATCAATACAATTTCATTATATAATATAATTAGGATTGAATTCAAGCAACAGCACCGTTGTGTCAATAAGATTTAACCAAATTAAACTCAAAGTTAAGTAGTTACAAATACTCGTGGTTAAGGTTACCTGTCTAAACTCTATTTTTTGAATTCTAAGCCTCAAGTTCAATTTTAACAACATAATTTTGATAATTTAATATTTCGATTAAAACCTTATTTCTTGTACTGAATTGTTTGTATATCATTTTGTGAATAAGATTTAACAGTGAAGAAGAGTTGAGTATGCAACATTCCAAAAAGAAGTCACACCACAGGGGTCATTTCATTGTTAGGTATCGTGCTTCGTAAAGGGCGTATTTATTCTTCTCACTCTTTAATAATTAAAATGATTTTAATTAATACAAAAGAAAAACTTTTCTCTAATTTAGAAAAATTAAACATTTATTGTATTTATTTAGCTTTATTAATAATTACGATATTTAGTTTAACATTGAACATTTTAAATACGTAAATCTTTAAGCTTAAGATATTACTTAAGTATTACATAATTCACTATTTACTTAGAGTATCGACAACGAACATTTTTAAAATAATAATAATAATTCGAGGAAATGTGTGTGGTACATGTTTGCATGTTTCTACGTTTGTTTATATGTTAAAATAACGTAATTTCGAATACATGTAAAACAAATATAAATTCGATTAAATTCGATTAAATTCGATTAAATTCGATTAAATTCGAGGAATGGAAGGAAGAAGGAAGTAAACGATTTTAAATTTCAAAAAAAAATAAATTTTTAAGTATGTTTGGTAAGACAAATAATAAAAACAACAATGAATTAAGTACTTATTAAAAAAAACAAGTATTGTATTAAAAATACAATGGGATAATAAAATTAATTAATACGAAATTAATTTGGTAATAAATGTGCAAAAAACGTCATCATTATTAACGAAATACTAGAATGAATTCTCTTTTTATAACTCTTTTGCATTATTAATATCATTTTTTGAACAATTCTGACATATCCTATATGTGTCAACATCAATTGAAATATCAGATTAGATTATACATAATTATACATATTTAGAAGATCTATTTACAAAAAAAGAATTACTTTTTTTTTTATGAAATTTGTATGGTATATAAAAAAAGTTCATTTAATAATTCATGTTTAGATTTAATTTATTTTACCGAATAAACTTGATACTTTAAATAAATTTCATTTATTTTGTAAATATTTTATTTTTATTTTGTAAATATTTTATTTTTATTTTGTAAATAATTTATTTTTTTGATTATATTCTCGTTACACGTGGATGTCAACTGCCGAAATTTTTTTCTTTTTAATAAACAAACAGCAATAACAGATGATATAAATAAAAAAAAATATTTAGCTTGATTATCTATTGTCAAATAAATCATTTCCTATATTTTATTTTATATATATGAAAAAAAAAAAAAACTCATTTACTGTATTAATGATTTTTTTATTATTAATTTTATTATATTCTTATTAGTTATCGTTGTTTATTTATTATTAAATAATAGTTCAACACTATACCATAAAAGGACCAAAGAAAGAATGTAACAAGGAATGTAAGAAACAAGAAATTATTAATAATGAAGAGCATCATAAACATTGAATATCATAAATTCGTGTAACGTTTACGAGAATGTCAATGTTAGTCATCGAACATCATCATCATCATCATCCAAGCATCCAAGGGATTTGATCCCAAATGGGTAAATGAAAAAAAATAAATGAAACTAAAAATATTTAAAACTGAAAAATATATTTCTCGTTTTCTCGGCTATTACTATTATGTTTGATCCGAAGAACTACTCATGGTGTTACACCTCCTACCAATGTTTTATTTAATAAATAATTTTTTATTTCTAAATTTTTTTATCTTATTCCAAAAAAAGAAAGATTCAATTATTACATTAAAATTTTTCTCGCTCTTATGTTGTATTTCTGGCGCCCTTTTTTTTGAATTTATTTCTTAAATTTTAAATATTTATTTGGCGGCTATATCTCTTGTGCAATATTTAAAGTGGCACTACTTATTGTATATAAATTACGTAAAGAAAAAAAAAGTACAAATAGATCGAATTTCCTAAGCTGAAGTAAAAAAAAAATAAAATAAAATTCATAATAATGATTTCATTTTTTTCTCAAGATTCTCATTCTGAAGAATTTATTTTTCTTTCTTTTTATTATTACCAACTTTGAGAAAATTTAATGTAAAAAATTGTTATTAGAAAATGCCTTTATTAATTATAAAAATAAAAATTAATGTTGGTCCTCCAAAGACCAAAACAATTAATAATTTGTATAAATAATTCTGGCACGAAATTAAAAAAAAAAAAAATTGAAATTCTTTAATTTTTCATGATGCAATTTCTGCAATTCTCGCAATAGTTCTCATTTATGATAATATCAAAATCGTTAAGTTATAAATCTTTATGAAAAAAATCAAAAAAAAAAAATCCTATTTCTTGTTTTCTAATTTCGATCAAATGGGTAAAAAAAAATTCCTTCTTACGTTTTAAAAAAAAAACGTGCTTATATTACAAATATTATATTGGTGTAAATTAAACTCCTCGCATGTGAACACACTCAACCCAATAAACCAATCTAATCCTTTTTTTTTATATATTTTGTCATAAATAACTTTTACTGTGTGATCATTCATTGATTATTTTATTTACCAATCAACCATTTGATATATATGTTATTTTACAATATATAAATCAACCATCTCCCTAGAATTTTTTTTTACCTTTTTTTTTTTTATTTTTTTACTTTTTTAAACTTTTTTTTAAACTTTTTACCTTGTACTTTCTATTAATCAAATTTTTGAAGAAAAAAAATATACATTTAATTCTGTGTATAAATAAACCTTCTGTATAAGACAGACAAGACAAAAATAATAAAATTTTCGTTTTCGCTACTCATAAAACACTATATATATTATAAATACCGTTATTTTATCATATTAGTTTCCTTTGTTCATATATTTCATAAACTCATAAACTAGTCTTCAATAAAAAAATAAAAATAAAAAAAAAATGACTAGTTTAAATATTTTCGCTGATTCACGTACTTATTATAGTACTGGAGACCATAGTTTTAATAGTAGCAACGTTAGACAATATAGAAGTTTTGCTGTATGTATATTGATTAATAATATGCTCATTAATGCATACTTTTTTTTTATAATTTGTACTAAAAATAGTAATGATACTAATTTTAATTTATACTTTTATTTTTCGATGCTTCTTTTTCTTCGACAATGTTGCTTCTTAATATTACTTCTCAATATTGCTTCAATATTACTTCTCAATATTGCTTCTCAATATTGCTTCAATGCTTGCTTTTCAATGCTTGCTTCAAAATGTAGACGGGTTCACATCAATTGAAAAATGAATCTATCCCTAGAGGTCGCAAGAGACGAGCTTCACATGGTAAATTATTTTTTTAAGTGATATCACATATATATAGTTTTAATAGTTTGGGTGTAAGTTTTGGAGTGAAATGAAATGGTTTTTATAAAAAAAAAAAAAATGAATCATATTGGTGACTATCAGCAGTGTCTATCCTTCTTGGTCCTTGAGAATTACTACTACGCACAACCAATAACTACTATTACCGCCACCAACTACCAACATCAAAAGCAACTTTAAAAAATTACTTCGAACAAAAATTATCGATAACGATTACCCCATTCAACCTTCATTTATACGATCACCATCAATTCATCAATCCCCCCACAAATAAACGATAAATAAACGATTCATTCGAAACTCTTCTATTCCTACTACAATTCCTTATTACTTTACCGCAAGTCCATATCGTTCGTTTACCATTTCACACTCTAGAATTAGCGAAGGGGATTTTTTAAAGCACGCACGCACAAACTTCTTATTAATATGTTAATTGTCTCTTATCTATTCTTTATTTAAATCTTTACTAATTAATTTTTTTTTTTTTATCTAAATTCTTTTTTTTTTAGACGAAAAAGCAAATAAACCACGTAAATTCATAATAGATGTAAAAGAAACAAAACGTATTTTATTAGAACAAGAAGATACAAATGGTGATAGTCAGATTACAATTCAAGATCTTGGACCAAAAACTTTAACTGTTGGTACTGCTGATTCTGGTGGTTACAGAAAATTTGAAATTCGTGGTACTTATATGCTTAGTAATCTTTTACAAGAATTGGCTTTAGCTGAAGAATATGGTAGAAAACATGTGGTTTTGGATGAAGCTCGTTTAAATGAAAATCCTGTTGATCGTTTATCTCGTATGATAAAATATCTTTTTTGGGATGGTTTAACTAGAAAAATTGATGCTGAAGGATTAGAAGTTATTTCTGCTGATCCTAAAAATAGAACTGGTGATCATTCCCCTCGAATTTATATTCCATTTGGTGAAGATGAAATTTTTCAATATTATCAAAATGTCGCTATTACTAGACCTCATTTAAAATTACAGGTTGAAAGTCTCCCAAAAGATATAACCCCTGAATATGTAAAAAGTATTAATGATCGTCCGGGTATTCTTACTTTAGCAATGACTAAACATATTGATGATAAAGGAAATAGCACTTTTAAAGGTGTTCCTTTCGTTGTACCCGGTGGTCGATTTAATGAAATGTATGGTTGGGATTCTTACTTTGAAACATTGGGATTGGTTGTCGATGGAAGATTAGATTTAGCCAAAGGAATGGTTGATAATTTTGTATATGAAATTACTCATTATGGAAAAATATTAAATGCCAATAGAAGTTATTATCTTACTCGATCTCAACCTCCTTTCCTTACTGATATGGCCATGAAAGTTTATGAAAGATTACCACTCAATGAAAATAATGGTGGCAAAGGTGAAAATGAAAAATGGCTTGCCGAAGTAATTTGTGCGGCTATTAAAGAATATCATACAGTTTGGATGTCAGAACCTCGTTATGATCCAGTAACAGGTTTATCTCGTTATTATCCTACTGGTCTAGGTATTCCACCAGAAACTGAAGCAAGTCACTTCGATCATGTAATTTTACCATTTGCAGATCAACTTGGTTTATCTATTAAAGAATATTCTGCAAAATATCAAAATAAAGAAATTCTTGAACCACAATTGGATGAATACTTTTTACATGATCGAGCTGTTCGTGAATCAGGTCATGATACTACTTATCGTTTCGAAAAACGTTGTGCTTACCTCGCCACCATTGATCTTAATAGTTTACTTTATAAATATGAAATTGATATTGGTGAAATAATTCAGGAAATTTTTAATAATCATTTTGTCTCAAATGATGGAACCATAGTAACTAGTGAAATTTGGTTTGAAAGAGCTGCATTACGAAAAGAAAGGATTGATAAGTACCTATGGAATGAAGAGAAATGTCTTTATTATGATTACAATACTGTTACATGTCAACAGTCAGTATATGAATCTGCTACTGCCTTTTGGGCACTTTGGGCTGGATGTGCAAGTTATGAACAAGCAGAAAAATTAGTGTAAGTAATCATTATAGAGAGTTGTCTTGTATGTCTTGTATTTGTCCAATCAATCAATATTATTTTATTGGATCAATTGTTTAAAATATATATATATATATATATATATTTAACATTTTATTTATTTTTTACAGAAAAATTTCTCTTCCTAAATTTGAAGTTCTTGGTGGTCTTATGAGCGGTACTGAGGAATCTCGCGGTACTATTACACTTGATAGACCAAATCGACAATGGGATTATCCTTTCGGTTGGGCACCACATCAAATAATGGCATGGAGAGGTTTAGAAAATTATGGATTCATGACAGAAGCAAGACGATTAGCATATCGTTGGTGTTATACCATTACAAAATCTTTTGTAGATTTTAATGGAGTTGTTCCTGAAAAATATGATATAGTAACATTAAATCATCAACTCCAAGTTGAATATGGAAATGTTGGTACCGATTTTAAATTCGTACCTCGTGAAGGTTTCGGTTGGATGAATGCATCTTATCAACTTGGTTTATCTTATCTCACGACACTTATGAGGAGAGCATTGGGAACTTGCACAAATCCTGAAATTTTCTTCAATAAAAATAGAACGGCAGGTGTAAATGAAATAACAGAAACTAGTATAATAAAGTCTATATCTAGTGAATAGATCAAAATCTTCCATCAACTTACAATTACATAATAGAGAAATTGATTATACGATAACTATGGAACTTCACACAGTACAAAAGCAGTTATTTAGTCATTCAATTTATTTCGCATTACGTTAATTGTTATTTATGTATTTATTTATTATTATTTTTTTTTTAAAAAAAAATAACTTTCATTTTCTTTTTTTTTTTTTTTATTTCATTTTATTTTTATTTTTATATATTTTATCAAAATTTTATATATTATTATTATGGTGATGCTGGGTTTTACATGGACATTATATTATATACATCTTTTTACGGTTTAAATGGGTAATTTATATATACAAATTGGAACTTTATTTCTTTTTAGATATTATGTTCATAATCTTTAGTATTCCCTCCAACTTCGATTCATTTTTAAGATTATCTTGGGATTATTTAGTAACTGTAAATAATTTATATATGCGTATTCAGTGAATAATATACTTTGCTCTTTTTCATTGTTCGTTATTTGCCCCTTTTTTTTCCATTTTTATTTTTTATTTTTTTTTTACTCTTCGCATTCATACAACTTTATATTTTTTTTTTCAAAAAAAAAAAAAATGTATCACACGATAATTAAATTGTATTTAACGAATTATGTACGTGTGTGTATGTTTTTCTTTTTTTCACAACCTGTGCATTTCGTTTTGTACATATTTAATTTAATATATTCGACATTTCCCGTTTTTCTCGTTTTTTCATTTTTTCACTACTAAATCTCTTAATAGTTCTTATATAAAAAAATCAATTCACTTTGTAAACTATCAAATTTTTTCTAAGCCTTATATACAAACCTAAATTCCATTTTAATAAATTTACATACACATTTTATTTGTTATTTTATTTTATTTTATGTACATACATACACACACGTATATATATATATATATATACTAAAACCGAAGGCTTTCAAAATTAATTATTATAAAATTAGTATATCGGTAGATTATACATTAAGTACAAGTTTTCTTTAATAAATTTTTTGGTTAATAATTAAAGATTTATCGCAACTTTACAATTGATATTGATTATTGATTACTGTCTTCAAGTTTATCATTATATCTGTAAAGCTCTTTCTTGCTACCGCGAAATTTGAATAAGAAAACAAAAAAACAAATGATATATGTGTTATTGTTTAAACAAACAAATAATATATGTGCTATTGTTAAATGAAAACTCTTTATTATATGTAATAATTACTCGAAAACCATCTTGAAATAATTACATAATAACAAAACTAGAAAATATAAAAAAATTAATAACTACAATAATTCTGTAAATGAACAATATTATAATTAAGAAAAAAAAAACCTTTCAGCGTGTAAAATCTTGGTTAATTAAAATTCTTCTTACGCTTATAAATTGAGTATTTTCTATAAAAGTTAAGAAACTTACCTGAAATTCGTTCGTTTCACCAAGAAAACAACTCCGCACCGATTCACCATGAGCACTGCCGGACCGAGAATTCTTTGCTGCCGCGTAACACCTTGACACTGGTAAATGCAAAGGCAACAGACAATAACACTTGAGCATTTTACGATGGCGATTACTATAGGCACTAAGAAGACAAGAAATTAATCACAAAATTTTGACAATATTATTAGTTTAAAGTCTCTGGCCGTCTGACACTCGTCGTTACATTTACAAGAGAATACTAGCAGCGCAACAAAGATACCCTACAGCAAACTCGCTCTGGCAGCTAGTCAACTTGTATTCCATTGCGCTGAGTATTACACAGTATACAGTGATAGATATAGATGGTTAAGGCAACGATCTTTGAAAAAAAATAAATAAATAGAATTGTTATCTTCTTCGACTACGACAAAGTTGACTTTGCCAAAAATTGAGGCAAGTGTACCACGTAAGTACAACTACCAAACCCCGACCTCAGATTTCATACCTTTGCCCGAGGTTCATTCTATTATTTTGATATTTATCGATTTACTAGTTTAACAACATACCTAGTGCAAGAAAAAATATAAGGAATCTATGATAGCGCAGACTCGCTCAGCAGATGGGCAGATGGAAGTGGACAAAAATCGGTGTAAAAAATGAGTAATCTATAAAATTCCTGATTTTAATTCTTTCTTAAGTATCATTTAAGAATATATACCGCTTAAATACAAAGTACTGATCTTGGTGTAATTTACAAAAAGATTTTGTGCCGCAGATACAGTCTACGCATATATACAAAAAATTTGTGTACTTTAGTCTACGCGAAATTCATACTCAGACCTTTACACTTTTTTCTTCCTCTATATCTTCATAACGACGACGCACAAAAATCGAGAATGAGAAATTCGCACTACATGATACAATTATTATTCAGAGTTACAAAATTCTTGTGAAAAGTGTTTTTACTCAATATATTCTAAATTTGGAAGATAATATATTTGTGGGCTCTCGTAAATAATAAATTATTCGGAAAATATCGTTATTGGTTCATTTCGTAACCATCATCAAATATCAATATGTATTTATTCTGTACGACTTTCGGAAAAACTACATACATTACGTTAAAACTCTAAATTATTTATTACAGCTTCTTTCTTTTTCTGCATGAAAACTACAAAAAACGTACCCAGAGCACACAAATTTTTTCACCAATTTGAAGGAATTACTACTCTTAGGGATGGTCAGTATGTTTCCGAATGGAATCAATATACCAGTGAGTTGGCCAAAACACCTAGGAACCCAAATTTGTGGTGTAGTCGTGCTTTAATATGTCTTAAAGAAGGTTATCCAGAAATTGCACTTATGGATGCTAAGAGAGTTTTACTCTTATGTGATGAAAGTGAAGACAGTATCGAATTACAGAAAATAAGTTACAAGGGATGATATTATTATGCTGAAGCTTTGCGTGCCTTGGGCCATCCTGGGCTTTCTGCCTCAGAATATGAGAAATTAGAAGCACTACCAGAAAGCTTTGACGAGATGACCAAGACAAAACGGAATGAATTTCGGAAATTAGCATCAACATTGAGACAAATAGATGATATACGAATTCAGGTATTACCACCACCACCAGGAAATCAAACAAATATGATGTTATTCCCTGAAATATTTAAAAAAAGTGAATTTGCTAGTAGCGTCATTATGTTGACATATATTGATTTTGGATGGTTTGAATTCAGTGGTCAATATCCCTGGGATCACCATCCGAGTGAACGCATTTCAGCTACTGTGCTAAAAGAACTTCAGGATCAACTTGATAAAGCCAATAATAAAAAGTTAAAAGTTGTTCTACGAAATCTTCCACCTGAAATAGTTTTGAATCAAAAATGACATTGCATCTGGGAATCGAGGCTACCCAAAACTTTCTATTCCATGAACATATTCTAGAAGAAGATCCATTTGTTGCAGCGCACAATCACTTTTCTGACAGATGCGAATATTGTACGCTTGAACTTGTTGAAACTCCTGGTCATCCAAGATGTGGTGTCAAGTATCACTGTCACAATAATCAATGTAAAGAGCTCTTTTGTAACAAAAAATGTTACAAACTAGCAATGAAGCTTTATCGTAAACAGCTTTGCGGAAAGAATATTGATACTATTATTCATTCTGCACAGAGAGATCGCCCAGGTTGGAATCATTCTTTTATTTTGGTGTTGAAACTTTTTGCTTTGGCCAAGAAACGGAAAATAAACCTGTTAGATATTGAAGAAATTAAGTTTCTTTCACGTCAACATGCAAGCACACTTTGCTGTGAATGACATTTTCCTTGGGATGCTGAATACGCAACAATCTATATAGAGATCTTAAAACTTTTAGAAATTTCTTTATATGATATACAATATGATTTTTGGATATTTATAACATTGATGGCAATTATTGGAGCAAATGTATTTAATAGAGAAGGGAATTCTCGAGATACTCTTGGTATTTTTCCATTGACATCTCTTTTTAATCACAGCTGTGATCCTTTAATTACACATTTGAATGCAACTGAAAGATATATTGCTAAAGATCTTATTTCAGAACATATGGAACTACGTCAAAAATACAAACGAATAGGTTGTAATTCCTTTCGTTTTACTATTATCACCTTACAACATGTAAAAAAAGGACAAGAGATTTTTATTTCTTATATTGATTCAACAGGTGACAAACAAGACCAGCAAACTAAAATTTTAAATAATTATGAATTTATATGCAGATGTCAAAAATGTGAGACTAATCCTCTGAGCTTTCTTAATCCCTCTATTTATTGAAAAATTCATTATTATAATGATCACATTACCTTTTCAACTTAAATTAGTTACTTACAATATCAGTTCAAGATAATAATTATTATTTGTTTTGTACTTATTGGAGATATAGGGTTAGTATTATCTATCTCTTCAGAGTACTTTTTGATGTATGAGAGTTTTTCCTCTTATTTTGTAAAGTGTAAATGTAATAAATATATTTGAGTTAAATAAACTCCATCTTCGAAAAAGTCAATGTATAATAATTGTTAATTTATATGAGTAAGAGCTATTCTTTATTCATAAAATCATAGTCATTTTTATATTTTGATATATAATAAAAATATACACTGGCCTGCCAAAAGTATCCGGACAGCTGTTTTTTATCAAATTTTTTTAAAAATTTCAAGGGTGAATTCTGGCACAATGAATAATTTAAATTGCATAAACTTTTTTTTAAAAGAATCCCCGAATTAAGGACTATCGTATGATATCTCATTTATTCAAATTGGATGTCTACTCGTTTTAAAATCTTGTCTTAAATAAAAGTTACCAAAAATATTAAATTAAATTGGTAACCGAAATCTCTTTCGATTTCAGTAACTATCTACTGGAAATGCCTACTATCTTATAAAACGTTGTAAAACTAAACTAAATATACAACTTTTATTAGTACCATATTTTATATTTTCTAGTTACAATTCGAACTTTACTTAGACACGACTAAAAAATGATCGAAATTATTGTTGATCATTTACTGTTTAAAAAAAATTATCAATCGTTGTTACATATAAAACATTATTTTATACCAATGAAATCTTAAAGACATCTGACAAAAACAAAAAATTAATTAGAAAAATTCAAAAATCTTATGGACGCAAGAGACGAAAAAATTTTTTTAGGAGTTCAACCTCCTGAAGGAAATACTTCGACATCAAAAACTTTAGCAGTCCTCTTTTTGAAAGATCAAAAAACAAACAAAGTTACGAAACATGACATTTTCAGAAAAACCACTACACTTCCAAGAGTCCTAGAATTTCCTACCTTTTTCCTTTTCACAACTTATAAACAACAAAAACAGACTACCTTCACAGAAAATATTATCGATAACCCAGAATACGCAGTACTAGTTACCTTTAATAGTATTAATATCTCTTACAACACAAGAAAATTTACAGCTATAGCTCAAACCTTTGACACTATTCCTTCTTACTTACAACAAAAAAGAGTAAAGCAAGCAACGAATAGTATGGATAACATAACACTCAACCAAGAAGACCAAGAACTATATATTAATGCCATTAATTCAATAGAAGAAACGATTATTTTAGAAGATACAAACTGTATCTCACTAAACACTTCTTCTAATTCTTCTCGTGAAAACTCCAAAAAAACGCATAACTCTCTCACCTCCTAAAAATGATCAGTGGACAAATAATTCAGCTGACAAACAAAGAACACCAGTTACGTGACGTGACTATGAAACACAAAACTGATTTAATATGCAAGAAACACAAAACAAACATGCAACCAACACAAATACAATACCAATAACAAATCATAGATTTCCAGATATGATAATTAATAATACACAAAATCTAAATTCAAAAAATGACCTAGAAAGTTCTATTCACAATTTACCACCAATCACAATAAACAATTATGCACAATATTTGACTAAACCCAGAAATGCCTTAATATTGTTAAACTATTTAACAAACTCTGAGAGAAGTGTGGTTCCCTTTGAAAAAGAAACACTAAGGGTTTTTCTTTCGCAATATAACAAAGACAAAGCTATATTTTGTAAACCACCAAACAACTTAGAAGATGCTCCAGACCACATAAAAGAATGGCTGATACTATTAGAAAAAGAAATCAAAGACAAAAATAACATTAATAACAATGAAACTCTCTCTCCCCAACTTCATAGCGAATTACAAGATCACTTGAGAATGAAGATTATGTGGTGCTATTTACATAGTATAGATTTCTCAAAAAATTAGGGAGGAAGAGACATGGCTCAACTTATAATATACGCAATCAACTTTATCCTACCACCATATAAAAGACCTAACAAAACAGAATTTAATTATACCCAATTCACCAGACAATGTGTAAAACACTTCTATAAATTCAAATTAGCCAAATATTCTTTACCTGAAGACCCTACCAACTTGCATAATGAAACAATACCAGAACTTCCAAAAGTAAACTTTTTACTCAGAGACAACACATACTTAAAGGAAATATTACAAATATTGTACAAACAGTATGACTTTGGCTTATTGCCAATCGAATACTATTGTCCGAAAGAACCATTACCACAAAACTTCATTGATCTAAGAGATGAAATCTTATATAAAACAAAACTGCCAATACAAATATACGTGTTGCCCAAATCCCAAATTACTAGTATTTGGAATTTGGGATTTGGGATTTTGACAAAAAATACTAATCATAATTTGGAATTTGAGATTTGGAATTTTGGCATTTGGGATTTCAGCATTTGGATTTTGAATTTGGGTGGTAGGTATAAATACAGACCAAAGAACAAATGAGAGAAATATACGAATATAAACAAGAGTTACGAAAATTTTATACCTTACCTACTAAACTTCTGGATAACTACGTATAGATAAAGGAAAAACCAGAACTATCACAAGACTATAACAACGTGAAAGAAGACATTAGAAAATATCTTCCATGGAACAGAACAACAGTCACAGACAATATCTCGTTCTATGACATCCGAGATGCATTGAGAAAAGAATATAGATTCGAGAGAAAATTACCAGACTCATATTTCTTCATTCATACTGAATTACCAGAACATCCTAAACACGTAGACATATCAGACCTCCCAAATAATATCACTCTGCCAATTACCAGAAAAGAAGATATACAACTCTTAACAGAAACTCTGAAGAAAAAATACACATTTACAACTAATAAACTTTCTAAAGAATAGATCAATTTAGAAGCAGACACCAGATCTCCTCTTCCTACAGATATGAATACAGCTAATAGAGTAGCCAACACCAATTTACCAATTAACAGAACTCAAATATTACAAACAGTCAAATAAGCAAGATTGCATTATAAGTTTGACAGACTTCCAAATGATTGGATTTTAACCAATTACACTCCACAAGATGAACTCCCATCAATTGATAAAGTAATTATTGACTTAGCAAACAAAACAAGACAAACAATAATATTCCCAATAACAGATAAAAAAAAAATTAACGAAACTGTCAAAACACTTCACCGATATTATAACTTTGCACAACTCCCAAAGAGTTTTTTCGTATCCAACAAAATACAAATAAATACACAATGGTTTTTCCTGAAAACCAATTCGCTTTATAAGCGTAAATTAATATACAAACAAAAAACAAATAATAATCAAAATTCTGACCACAGTTATTCACTTAATAAAAATACAAAAAATAAAAACAGAATTAAAACATTAAATCATTATATCACCAATAAATTATCACGAAAATATAAAGAATCTAATAAAAGAGGTTATGGCCCAACTTACACATTACCACAAACCTCAATAACGGATCACAATTATAACGATGAAGATGATGAAAACAACAATATTTGGAATTCTGATCAAGATCTTTCTCTTACCTCTCTTTTTTCCGAAATCACAAACAACTCAATAGAAGAAAATGAAGTCAATGACTCCATTAAACGGTGTTATCTGTGTAAACCTTCTACAATTTACAAAGACAACGGGATAAAATAATACTAAAACTAATAATAAAACTAAGTATAACTATAAGAATTACTAATCTCACGATAAAATAATCACAATACAAGGGTTTATGTGTAGAAGGAATTAAGTACGATCAATTATGAAAGAGGCGTATTTAACTATTAACAGTGGTATGAAGACTTGTTAATAGGAGCAAACAGTTTATCAATTATCAAAATGAATACAACAAACAGG
>CAJVPK010000254.1:0-45419 GCA_910592015.1 Diversispora eburnea | reverse complement strand
TTATGGTATATTAATATATATTGTTTGGAGTTTTGAAAAAATAAAAAATGACTTTAAAAAAATGATAATTATTTTGCAAAATTTTCCAATCAAATCTTAGTCCCTAATTTTGAAAATTTTTATTACTAAAAAAGATGGGGTCTAGAATAATTTGCTTGAATTCTGGAAGTTCATAAATTTCACCCTGAACCAGGGGTCCAGAATAAGGATGCTCAAAATTTTTGCACAAGGCCGGTGATCAACAATCTCGTGATTGACATGATCAATCAAAATTTAGATTAAGATTTGTTTTATTAATCATACTTTAAAAATCTCATTAATTATCCCAATATGGTTCGAAAAAATTCTGGTCCCTGTTCAATACAGAATTGTAACAATCAAGAATCCCATTTTTACCAATTTACTTCATTAGCACATAAAAAAACTCAAGAAAATAGAAACTATAAATATTATACTTATTTGAGAATACTCATTATATGTGTAATTACATCAATTATAATTATGACCATATGATCCATTATGATCTATAGTAATTATGAATATTTATAACTTAAAGAAAATTGATATAACCTGAAATATCCATTACTGAAGCTGACTATAATGAAAAGTTAAATCACAAGGTAATATTGTATAATTATAAAATATTTATTTATATTTATATTATACAATAATTTATTTGACATTCTATTTTATAGAATCAAAAAATTATTCATTTGTTAAACAAGTTACCATACTTACAAAAGTTTTATATAAGCAATGTGATAATATAGAACTGGATCCAATTCAATTTCAACAAATGATTATAAAAAGTATAAAGCTTTCTTGATAAATTAATGAAAGCACTTATTTCAAATAAAAGATCCATGTACAATAAAATTGAAATACAAAAGACCATTGTAACATTATGTTATATAATGACAGGATTAAGAAACAAGTTTACAAATGATCTTAAATTAGAGATTGAATTATACTTGTCATCTTCAGGTACAACACATATTGCAATTGATACAATAAACAATATTGGACTTTCTGCATGTTATACAACAGTTAATAATTTTAAATAAAAACTTGCAAATGAATATTCTTTTAAAAATTCAAGATTTTTTTAAGGAACAGGTAATAGATATAAAATTATTTGATTTTTTATTTTTTTTTTTTAATAAAATTTTATATTAATTAATTTAATTTCAATTAATACAATTACTTGTATATTTATAATTTAAATGATTATCATGACATTCATAAAAAACAAAGATCTGATACTGTAACTCTATCAATAGCAAAACATATGGTAACTTATGTTTGTAAGTAAGTTAAAGCCTGTGCACTACTACCTATTATTTTTTAACAATGAATCAGTTCATAATCTTCATTCAATAAATAATTATATTAATGCACTTCAAATAATATTAGAAATTGATAAAAATATTAGAATTTTATATAATAGAGTAGCACTATTAGTTGCAAATTGGCCTGGGTAGTTATTTGTTAAAAAAGCATCAACAAATTTATATAAAACAAATTTCTAATATTCAATACCAGATGGAATCAATTTTTTTATTCTAATTTTAAGTCCATTACATGTTCCTCTTAATAGAAAGAACATATTATATTAATATATCACTCTTTCTTTAAAAAACTTTTTCATTTTGTTTTTGGATCAAGAAAAGTATTTGTAAAAAAATCAAAACTATGGAGAATCAACTTGCTTTTTAATTTGGTTTATAATGGATGATGTAAAATTAGGAATGTAATTAATTTAAAATTTAGATGTACCTGTAAAAATACTAAATATTGTATAATAGTAAATTTATTGGATAATATTATACCTAATATATTAGATATATATGTTACACTTTTTTATTCTGATTCTTATAATGAATATATTGAATTCATTTTTCAAATTTGGACATTTGCTTTACATTGGAAATGATACAACTACAATAAAGCTCCACTGACTTTTCTTTCTGAAGTATTTTATTGGGAGGACATTAAATATCCTTTTGCAAAAGTAATAAACTTATTTTTAGTAAACTTTAATGATTACTTTGTTAAAAATATGTATAGCAAAATACATACACATGCATCTACAAACAGTAATACAGATAATATTATAAAATAAACTTATTTAATTGGTATGTCAATTATTTTATTTATTTTTATTGTTATAAAAATATTTTATAAATTTAATAATTTTACAGATAAACAAAATCATAATGAACTAAAAAATATATTTCAAAGATCAAAAAAATATCTTTATAAATCATTATCATTAAAATTATTATTAAAAAAAACATTACTATTTTTATTAAACTATTTTCAAGAAATAACTATCTACTTAAAAGTTTAAGACTATTTGGCAAATTAATGAAAATTGTGATTTTTTTGTCAATTAATATTTTATTATATTAATGAAAATTATATATAATAATGTTATTAAATAAATAAATGATTTTTTACTATTAATAGATATATTTAATAAATTATTAAGTAATTTATCATCATGACATTTTTTTAATAATTTTTTAATAAAATAACCTAAAATTAATTGATTTAATAATAATAAAAAATTTTATAAATTTATTATATAAAATTTTTTTTATTAAAAAATTTATATTATGTATGATTCACTAAAAAAAATCTAATTTAAAATCTTATAAAAATAAAGAATTAAATGCATTATTAAAGTTGTTTAATAAAAAATCATTATTTTTTTAACAAAAGTAAATAATAAATTAATTTATATATAGTACTGTGATAAAAATTTAATAAAAATATTCATCAATATCTCATGGGATAGCCATAGACCTTTATTATAACTTTTACTAATGATTTATGCTCTCAACAAGTTTTTGATAAACTTCATACTGAATCTGTAACCAACACTCTTGAAGAAATACTTCTAATTCTCTTAGATTTTTTGAATTATCTGTTCTAGCTCAAATACAATATTCAAGTTCATCCTATAGGTATTTAATCAGATTAAGGTCTAAACTTTATTCAGGTTATGGGAGATAAGTTATTTCTATTTCTTCCATAAAAGTTTACATTCTTACACTATTATAAATTGGTACATTGTCTTGTTGAAAAAAATACTCACCATTTTTTTTTCAAATTCTTCTAGAAATAGTATTAAATAATATTCAAGAATCTCTTCTATATATCTATCACTATTGATCTAGTCATTAATTCTTATCAAAAGACTTAACCCATATCAAGAAAAATATCTTTACATTATTATATCACTTTCACCATATTTTGTAATCAGAACAAAGCAACTTACATTATGACTTTCTTTTGCAAGACACCAGACATGAATTTTTTTATCACTTTGAAACAAAGTGAACCTAGATTCATTACTCCATACAACTTTTTTCCAATTATTTAATATTCAAAAATGTCTTTTACAAGTTCAATTTAATTGAAAAATTTAATTAGGTTTACTAATATAAGGTTTTCTACAGGTAGTATAACTATAATATTACATTTCATACAGTATATATCTTATAGTACTTTTGCTCACCTCCTTTCCAGTTGATTCAATAAAATCTTTTTTCATTTTTTTTACTGAAATATAATAATTTTAAGTAAGAACAACTTTATTATGTTTATTTAATTTTTTGAGATGTTCACTTTATAAAGAGACAGTTAAAACACCTGTTTTGTGATATTTGGTTATAATATTATGAATTGTAATTTTGCCATAGTCAGTTTTTCTTGAAATAATTCTTTCTAAGTTTTCAGTTTCATAAAAATTAACTCTCATTGATCAAAAATTGATAAATAATACACACATCAGGTACCCGATATGTACATAGTATGTCTCTAATATTAGATGTATATCGGGTATCCAATAGGTATAGAAAATATTTTATATATATATTGGATATCCAATAAGTATAAAAAAATATTTTCTACACTTATCAGGTACCTGATATACATCCAATATTAGGGACATACCATGTATATATCAGGTACCTGATGTATATATGATTTATCAATTTTCAACCAGTGTCTCCCACATTCAAAATTTGACAGTTCTTTTTTTTAATCATTTTTTCAAACCTGATAAAAAAACTATGATTATTAATTATTTATTTATTATATGATACAAATCTCTTTATTTTAAATTACACAAATTATACAAAATGCATACTCGTTTATGTAAATTTTTGCAAATTATTAAAGTGGTTCTAAACTTTTGAGTAGGTAGTATATAAAATCAAAGAAAAAGAATATTATATAAAAAAAAAAATAGAATATAAATTAGCTATTTTAAGAGAAATTATTGATTTAAAATATCTTCTAACAAGATATAGTATCAGCAATAAAAAACTTAATAATGGTGAAGTATTAATGTGTAATCATGGTTACCACCATGAATATTATCAAATTCTTGAGTATGGGTATTATTACTGTGAAGAATATTACAAGTGTAAAATTTATAGTAATGTAAAATTATTTTTAAAAAAGTTAAAAAAAGGTTTCAATATTCTTACTCCTGAAGAAAATGAAAATGAAGAGATTTTAGTTAAAGAGAATGAAGTAATAGAAAAGATAAAAATAAATAAAAGTTAAGAAGTACATAATAAACTTTTAGAAGTACTTAACTACATTAACACTTGATAATATTGTATAATTATTTGAAAAGTTTGAAATTAATTAAAAAATTTAATAATAATATAATAATAATATAATAATAATAGTATAATAATAATAAATAAATAAACATTATTGTATTAAAGTAGTCTTTTTTAATATACTATTATAAAAATACTTTTCTAAATAAACTTTTTTAAAAATTAGATCTTATTGAATCTAAATAAAAAAAAATGAAGAAATAGTTTTGAAAAATATAATTATAAAATTTCATTATTTATTAATTAGTTATTTTTGTAACTAGTCATATATATGATATTTTTTCAATTGAATCCTATTGTAAAACTAATATAAATATTTGTGTAATCTAATAATTAAAATCTAAACTTTTCTTATATTATTGAAATCACATTTTAGGAATCTGTTAGAAATCCATTTTCAATAAAATTGTCTGTGAAATCAGTACACAAAACTATCTCTTATTTGTATTAAAATTATAAAAAAAATAATAAATAAATATATTTTTATTTGTAAAAGATAAAAACTAGTTGAAAATTAATATTTTAATAATAGAAGTTCAAGATATAAAAAGTGATATTGATAAAGAAAATCATAATGTAGATAACAAGAGTGTAAAAAATCAAAATATAGAAAATCAAGTTTCAGAAGATGTTTGTTTAAATATATTATTTTATTTATTTTATTTACTTTATTCTATTTTAAAATACTCTAAAAATTCTTTTATTAACAAATTCTTTTTTCAGTTATATTTTTATATATGATTATTCAAAAAGTTCAAGAATTGAAGCTCAATATAAATCAAAAGGAAAAACATATAATTTATATTATAATGTTATTACTTTAGGAACTTATCCTATAGTATCAAAATTAATTCAAAAAACAAACTATAATTAATACTTCAATATTGAATATCTGATAACTATATAATTAAAACAGAAATTGTTAAAAGAAAAGTTAAATATGAAACAAAATATAAATCTAATTCAAAAGTAAATTATACTGTTGTTTGAAAGAAAGGACATGCTGAATGAAGTATTAATAATACAAAATTAGTTATAACAGTTATTAATACATTTTTAAAAGTATAGTTAATTTGATTATATAATTACATTTTTAATAATTAATATTAATAAAATTAACTTTTATTATTAAATTATTTATATCAATATAATTTATTATTTTATTTTTAATTTATATTATTATATAGATTTAATTTAGTATTATATTATTAATTTTATAATTTTAAATTTAATATATGATTAATTCATTTAAACAAATATATAATTTAATTTTTATTTTAAATATACATGTAATTAATAAATTATATAATAAATTAATTTTATTTATTTTATTATAATTAAAAATTTAATTAAAAAAACTTTAAACTTTTTGAATTTCAAATTTTTGATTTTGATATTGAACTTTTATATATTATTCATATTAAATAAATTCAAGTCCTATTATTACAACAAAAGTTAATAAACAAATTAAACTATTTGAAGATATTACTTCATGTTCACAACAATACAAAAGACTTAAAAATTTTGGAAAAGATATAAAAAACTATTAATGAATTAATTGTAAAATACAAATTAACAAATTTATCAAAATAATTTATTGTATATACATATTATATTGAATTTGATTATAAAGAAAATCAAATTCAAATTAAATTTAAAAATTTGAATTCAAAAATTACTCAAATAAGATTGAATGCTATAGTAAGAGTATGTGATAAAGAACTTTTGAATCAAGATAGTTATAGATATTTGGCAGTTGTTATACCTAGTCTTTTTCATGAATATTTAGTTATTAATCATAGAAATGAAATAAATGAACTTATAAATGCTCAGATATCTGTAGAAATTTTTAATATAGATCAAAATATTAATCAATTCAATTTTGATAATAACAATAATAAAATTATTAATAATATTTTGATATAATAATGAAATAGAAAATAGTGCTTTTTGTTCTTTAATAACTTTATTTAAAATATTAATACCAATTTGGAAAAATAATTTAGTAATAATTCCTGGAGATACTTTTTACATTAAACTTGGAGGAGATGGAAGAAATGTAGGAAGAAAACAAAATCATGTAATTATTATTTTTTGTTTATTGAATGAAGAAAAAGCGATACTTAAATTCAGTAAATAATATAAGTATTTTTTATTCATATTGAATTAATTTTAACATTTAATATAATAATAAATTAATTTTTATTTTAGTTTATGTCTATATATGGGGAAAGAAACATATAAGATTTTAGACAAAGTTGATAAAATATTTGCACCACAATTAACAAATTTAAAACAGAATGAAATAATTGATGAAAATGGTAATCATTGGCCAATTGAATTCTTCTTTTCTGGAGATTGGAAATTTTCATATATTATTATAGGTCTAAATGTTCCAAACTCAAACTATTTCTGTTTATTTTGTGAATGTGATATTAAATTATATCATAACATGAATCTATCATAGCTACCTACTGGAAATAAAAAAGGTTAAATAATTTAATAATATAATAATTTAAATATATTAATTAGAAACCAAAAAATCTCCAATATTTTCTACAAGTGATTTACTCAATTATATACCTGATGAACTTTATACTTTATTATGTATATCTAACATATTATTGGAATCTTTATTTAAAGATTTATTTAGAAAAAATGATTTTGAATAAAATATTAAAGAAAAAATTAAAAAAAGAGTGAACTTAACATTCATTTTGAATTTTACTATAATAATTCATCTTGAAGTAATTGGAGTTGGACATCACTTATGAAACCAGATAAAAAAAAATAGTACAACATTTTCTTGTTAGTGAATTTATATCTGGAATACATGAAGTAATAATTGAAAAATTGTGAAAAGAATTTTATCAGATATATGAATTTATGAGAAAGTCAAATTATACAGAAAAAGAAATATTAACACTTGAAAATAATACAAAAAATTGGATAAAAACATTTATTTAGTCTCAAGAGAACAAATAAATACTATAACAAAAATTCCTGGAATATACAGAGCAAAAGATATTACACCATATATGTATATGTTGACAATGCATATACCTTTTTTCATGTGTCAGTTAAAAGAAAAAAACTTATCATTTAAATTATTTTCAACAAGTAGTATTGAAAAAAAGAATTATTGTCAGGTATTTTTTTTTAATTTTTATTTTATTAAATATTGTAATTACTAACATTGTTATTATATATTAGGCACAATTACTTTTTGGAGGAACAATGGGTGGAGGTAAAAAAAACAGAACAGTTATTTATGAAAACCAACAAATATTTTACTTAATTAATAATATTCCAAATGAAATTATATGCAAAAATATTAATATATGTGAATAATATAATATTAATAATATTAATATAATTTAATAAATAATATAAAATAATAATAATAATTAAACAATTTCATTTGCTTTTTTTACTAAATTTTTAAATGTAATATATAATTGTATTTTATTAAATATATCTATTGTTTATATGATATTTTTTTAAATTATTTATTGTTTGGAAAAATATTTTTAAGTTGAGATGGAACAAAATATATATATTTATTAATTATATTGTTAATTGTGATCCGACCTTCAAGGGATACAATTAACTATTAGCTAAAGGTATGGTAGTTAAACTAAAATATATTATTATTAACTAATTTATATTGCAAAAAGTATAATGGTTAAAGGATTTAGATATTGCATATTTATTTGAAAGAGACAAAGCTATGAGATTTTTATAAGGGTTTAACTAAACTATTTACAAGAATAAGGTATAACTAAACTAAACTGATAATTTCTAACACTAAAGAATTATAACACAAAAATGGTATACTGAGATCACAAAGCAAGGTATAATTCAACAAGGGTTTCAGTATTCCACTAAAAAATAATACAGAATTTCACTAAGAAATTACAATGGTATAAATAATAATCCACACAGTATTTATTATTTATAAGGTAAATCACAAAGTATTTTTATTAATAGAAACTAAACTGAACTGACTGAGGACTGAGCAAAGAAAAATTTAGCACTTTATATATATAATTAAAGTTATAATGGATTACGCTGTAGACTACAATAATGCATACACTATTAATTACACTGATGCATACACTATTAACTACACTTTCTACTACACTATCTATTACACTGTACAATACACTATTGAATATGCTGTACACTATGCTGTTGATTATGCTCAGATCTACAGTCATAATACTTATTTGTTGTATCAATTTCTAAATGATTTACATTAATAATTTCCTATAAATATATACTAATAAAAATATGAAATTAAGCTAATAAAATATAATTAAACTAATAAATACATGATGTTAAAATAATAATATAATAAATAGGATAGAAATATAATAATAAATAAAATTTGACCACTAGGGTCAACTGTATGTAAAGCATGATTACCATTTGATGATAATTCTTGAACAGATAATGATATTTGATTTCCTTCACTATCAATAATTAAATTAATTAATTAGCTAACAATTCAAAATATTTAAATACACTATATATAATCAATATAATCATACTTACTCATTTACAAACCCACCAGAATCAGTAATAAAATTAATTGATAAAATTCAAGTTAAAAAAGTCTATTATTCACTTTCCATTTCTTTTGTTTCCAAATAAAAGTTAATTTATATTGTCTCAAGTAAAATGTAACCTTTTGTTAAAGTATCCTTATTTTCATGAAATATAATTTGATCATATTTTAATATGCTTTTTAATTTTTCTCCATCTACTGTGCCTTCCAAAGTGCATTGATATTTTCACAGGCTTGATATGTATTTGAAACTATTCTCATTTTCAAACAAAGATAAAAAAAATGCATCAATTATTATATTTTTTTTCCAATTGAGCGTCTATTAAACCCTAGACTATTTTTTAAACAAATTATCATCACATCTCTATAAAAGGATAAGGTTTCTTCTGAAGGTTTACCAAGTATATAATGGTGTGGAACAAATTTATTGTTTTTGTAATTTTTTCGTTTGTGGCTCTGAATTTTTTTCTTTGTATCATAAATTTTAAAACAAAGTAGGCAAGGAAAAGTACACGTAGTGGTCATTGAAAATAATAATAAAACGTCGTGCGTGTATATTATAATCGATAATTCAATAATTATAATTTTATTGGTTGAGTTGATGAGCAGTTCCAGGTGACAAAATGAATGTATATCATAAGCAGGTGATATATCGAAGTGAAACAAATCAGCCCATATGTTAAATTATATATCACCAAGCGAATTTCTGGTTAAAATTAGCAATACTCTTTAATATTTTGTGTTTATTAAATAAGTTGTAATGTAGTTTTGCCAACTTGAGCTTTAATCTGACATGTAAAGATGATGTCAGAATTTTTAAATTGACACTATGTAAAATTGTCTTTCTATATAGTTTTATATTTGAATTTTGTATGTCTAATATTGGTTTGTAAATTTGTATGCCTAAATACTTTAATAAAACTTATTTTCTTCATAAACTTACGAATGATGATGATGATATTGATTCCAACCGCCGGAATGCATTATTAAGTTGGCCCTTTGAGATTGAATTTTGAATTAAGTATTAAATCTGAATTTTTTATTGCGAAAAAGGAAGTGGTTTTGTTTCCTGAAAAGGATATCCAAATGATTTGCACTCAAACTATACATTAAGGCATTCTGATAATGCAATGCTAATACTTGAGAGTTTGGTTTTTGAAAATAAAGTTAAAAAAAAAAAAAAAACTAAATGGCTCAAAGGCATCAAACGTTTCCTAACCATCCATACATTGAATTTATTACATTGACTGTAAATAATCTTACATACCCTACCTCGCCTTTAGTAAATAAAGTATGGGTGAAGACACTTGTATTCACTGCAAGCGAGGTCAAGTTTTCGCATCAAATTCAGCCCAATAACAGAGTCATTCAATCGACAAACCCCGAAAAAGTTTTGATGGCTGATTTTCAGAAGTTGCGTTTTGAAAATCAAGCTTCGTCAGATTACATAATCAGAATCTTAACCAATGGAATTATCATTAACGAAAAGCGTTACCATTATGTTGGGCAAAGCAATTCGCATATAAAACAGCGTAAATGTCTTTTACTTCAAGCAGATGATCCACGAGAAATCCAACGATTTCTTGATGGATTTGGGGACTGGTCCAAGTTTAAAAGTGTTGCTAAGTTAGCTAAAAGAATTGGTCTATTGTTTTCGTCCGGTGATAAAGCTTTTAACTTACCCACTGAAAGATATAAAATAATTGATGATATAGAAAGAAATGACTTTTGCTTTACCGATGGGTGTGGTTTTGTTTCTAAAGATACTATCAAAAGAATAACCAGTAATTTGAAACTGGTGTTTCGTGAGAATCGGCTTTATCCCAGCGTCATTCAAATACGTTATCAAGGATTCAAAGGAATACTTTTGCTGGGAAATCATCTATCTAAAAAAATTTCATGTGAATTTCGAAAATCAATGAATAAATTCAATTACAGAGGTCCTGATGACTTTTTTATTACGGGTTACTCCAAGCCATACACTTTTGGAAGACTCAATACTCAAACTATTATGTTATTATCTGCACTTAAAGTTCCTGATGATGTTTTTGTAAAAAAACAGGCTGAACACTTTGCTCGATTAGATTTAATGCTTACAGATTTATCTATTGCATTTGAATATCTCTTAACTAATGGGCAGGTAGATCTCGCAGGTAAATTATTTGAAAATGGTTTTACAGAAGAAGTAAACTGTTACCTAAAAAAATCATTCAAACAAGAGCGGGAGACATCATTGAAACCTAAAAGAGGACCTGATGGTGGTTTCCAAGAAAAATTGCGACTTATTGTAGAGAAGTCGCGCATAGTGTATGGGGCTTGTGACCCAACTCCCACGTACGTTCTACGCGAAAATGAGTGCTTTTTTAGACCAACAATACAAAATAAACCAACCACCATCCTTGGACCCATTTTTTGCGTCCGTAACCCATGCTATCATGCTGGCGACATTGTAGTCTTGAATGCTGTGGACATTCCTGAATGTAAAAATATTGTAGATGTATTAGTGTTCTCTGTAAATGGTGATGTCCCAGCTGCCCACAGATCTGCTGGAGGTGATTTGGATGGTGACAAATTTTTTGTGTGTTGGGATAAAGAACTTATGCCACCAATTACAGTTGAGTCATATGGATATCCAGGAGCTAAGGAAAATACTCGCCCCAATATCAAGCGATCCGATTTGATCAAGCACTTTTCTACACAATCCAATGCTGGTGTTGCTCGATGTGCTGACTTATTTTTGAAATGGGCTGATGCAAAGGGACCTCGTTGTGAGGAATGTCTTCAAATCAATAAGTTATTCTCACATGCTGTAGATGGCTCATCTGTAAATATTGCGGATGTTCTAAAACATCCACCCAAAGATGAGGCAGTTTTCCAAAGTAGAATATGGAACAAACTTGTTGACATAGCTATGAAGAGACGAGAAGATAAAGCAAATCAAAACAATAGAAATGATGATAATGATGAAGAAAATGATACACTTTTTCTGATGATAAAGGACCGAGATGAACTGTGTGCATTTTTGGAAGAGGATGGTAATGAAGCAACAGATTACGAGATAATGTGTTTTCTCTTTCGATGGTGTCGTGCTAATAATGAAGACATCAAAGAGTTTCTCTATTTCCTTGACTTTTCTGCATTTTATACACATGAAAAGTTACTCGCACTTGCCACGGGAGAAGTTCCTCGTCATCTTCTGTTTAATGCACTACACATGTCGAATATCCTGAAGCCTGAACAAATAAGTCATTTTAACCTTGGTGAGGCAGATCATCACTGGAAATTATTCCACATGGAAAACGAAATTACTTTTTCAACCAATCTCATCTCTGATCTTTCGAAAGCTATAGCCAACTTCCGTCGTGTCTTTATTGCACTTGAATTCAATCATGAGCTCACCATCTGTATCTCTTTGCATGGAAACTTTGAGCCTGACTTGGAAAATAATGCAGATGGAAAAATTGTTGTTTATGGATTCACCCAAAGTGGGCGAATTAAAGACAAAAAATTTTGCCAAGCTAATTATAAACTTTTTTATAATGAAACTTATTTTCAGGTTTATGTTTCTCATAAGCGAAACACTTTTGTATGGATGGGCATTCCCAAAAAATTAGATACGCGGGTGGTTTCACTCAATGAACTTAACGTTAAATCTTCCATAAGTGTTGCTATTGACAAATTGAATAACAGAACTTCTAGAGTGACAAGTAAGATCCAAAAAAAGATGATAGTTGAATCTGAAATTTATGTCGTAAGCAATCAAGATGGACTTCGTCCAAGGTATCAAGCGGTTAACCCTGACTACAAAATAGAAGTGGAAGAACTAAATATTGATGCAAATTATAATCCAATAAATCCTAAAAATCCTGAAAATGATGATGACAGAAGATTATTGTCTTGTTCTTACTCCAATGATTTGGATGAGTTAATGAGGATGGCGGAATGTTGGGCTAAGTATGGTGTTTATGACAAAATAATTTTAGCTTATGTAAAGTATTTAGAAACAAATCTCCCAATATCTGATGATGATCTTCAACAATTAATTGACTTTTCAACAAGAAATCCAATTGTTCATAGCCCATTGATTGAATTTTTATCAAGAAATTATTCACCAGAATCATCAGAGTCACTAGAAATTCCGAGTACTGCACTGGTTTCCTTGATCGGAACTTGTCTGAAATCTTGTAAATCATCAAAAGAAACATTGATCATGGAAAATGTATTAAAACTTTTTAGTTATCCAGTAACATTGAGCATGTATCAAGCTTGGCAAGTTCTCACTAATCTTGTCACAGATTATCCATATTCTAAAACATCTTTGGAATATTTAGATCGTCTATTTGATTTATTAGAGAAAAGACAGCCTGTGACATCAGAAGGTACATATT
The DNA here is from genome assembly GCA_910592015.1 of Diversispora eburnea. Taxonomy (NCBI): domain Eukaryota; kingdom Fungi; phylum Glomeromycota; class Glomeromycetes; order Diversisporales; family Diversisporaceae; genus Diversispora; species Diversispora eburnea. The sequence goes on along the minus strand of CAJVPK010000254.1, from coordinate 31,821 downwards.
TTATGCATCAGGTCAAGACGCTATGCTATCAAACTTTGGAAGAACTCTCTACTTCCAAACGGACACCGAAAAACCGATATCGTGCGTATAAAAGTCAAGCTCATTCAACGAGTCGATATACTCTTATGTCAGAGGGACCAATTTCGGTCAAGGTTCGATCAGGTGATATAATTTTACTGAAGCGACTTAATCGTAAATCAGTCGAGCCAATTTCGAAAATACGCGCAGTTGTTATCTCCACAGATCGTGAACTAAGTATAGATATTTCGTGGGTTCCTCGAGATATTACAATAGCAACATGGGAAGTGATACAAGTTGGAAATATCATTGGATTTAAATATTCGATGGAAGCATTCAAAAAACTGTATCCAACTCAAGATGAGAAAGCTTCAACGCTTTTAAATATTCTTTTGGATAAACAAGATCCCACAACAACAAGAACTATAGAGAATGGTGATGATCCTATACAAGGACTTAATCTCAGTCAACAGACTGCCGTTTATCAGGCTGAAAATAGAAATCTCACCCTTTGGCAAGGACCTGCAGGAACCGGAAAAACCAAAAGCATATTCCAGTTGATACTTAGGCTTCTCGATCGTAATCCAAGTCTACCCATTCTTGTGACAGCAGCAACAAATGCTGCCGTTGATAATGTTGCCCTGCTTTTAGTTGCGCATGGGGGAATTGAAATGATACGTATAGGCGATAAAAGCTCAATTCATCCTAATTTACTATCTATAACACTTGAAGCTGGATTGGATGGTGCGGTTAGAAGAATCCATTCAAAAAAGTCTAAGGAATTATTAAAAGATGCAAAAGTTATCTTTGCTACATGTGTTGGATGTGGTACGACTCTTTTAGATAAAAAAAAATACGATTTTGTTATAGTGGATGAAGCTTCTCAGGTGGCTGAGCCAACTTGCCTTATTCCGTTGGCAAAAGATTGTGCTCGTTTCGTATTGGTGGGTGACCACAAACAATTACGTCCGTTTTGCTTGCCGATGGCCGAAATTGTTGGGTATTCTATTTCATTGTTCGAACGAATGAATAACAATAATTATCCAATTTGTTTACTTGATACTCAATACCGTATGCATCCAGGAATCTCTGAGTTCCCGAACGTTTATTTTTATGAAAGAAAATTGAGGGATGGCATTGGCGCCATAGATAGGCCCTTGGTGAATGGGTTTGCATGGCCAAACGTAAATGTCCCAGTAGCATTTGTTCAAGTAGCTGGAGAAGAATTAAGTTTCAAAGATTCTAAATACAACCAGGCAGAAGTAGACAAAATAGTTAGAATTGTAGAACTTGTTGCAGAATCCGGAAGTGTGGCTCCAGATGAAATCGGCATCATTAGTTTGTATTCTGCTCAGTCGGAAAAAATGAAAGCTGCATTACAATCCTGCCAAAATTCATCTGTTCATTCAATAGAAGTGAAAACAGCTGATGGTTTTCAGGGGCGAGAGAAGCAATTGATACTTATCACCTGCGTCCGTTGCAATGGAATTGGAAATATTGGATTTTTGGATGATCCACGTCGTTTCAATGTGATGCTTACTCGTGCAAAAAGGGGGCTTATCATTTTTGGAGATCAGAAAACCTTACGTACTAATGAGATGTGGAAAAATTGGTTTACTTGGAGCGAGGCATATGGATTGGTTTCAAATACCTAACATTGTAGTTTGTTTATTATCAATCTCAAAAAAGCGGGTCATTTGCAATTTCTGAAACATTCAAACGAGCAATTTCATTTTGTTTGTTGATCATTGTTTTATTAAATAAATGGAAAAGTAACAAACGCGAATAATTTGATTGTAGTTTTTTATAATAAATATATACAACTCTCTATTGTTGTTACGCGCTAAATAATACGAAAGATCTGTTATTTCTTCTTTATTTTCAATAATTTATCATTACATGAATTTTTCATGGTATACATTTATTAAATCAAAGAAAAAACGAATAAATGAAATGAAATCAAAACTTCTAATAATGTTTCAGAAAATTATTTAAAAATCCACAATATGCATAATAAATTTGATAAATTTAAAATATTTGTCTGGAAGACATCATACTTTGACATAAATTGATGATTCTTGTCACGACTATATTTTTTTTTTTTTTATTACGCTGCGTGTCGCATACTAATTATCATAACAAAAACCACAAAAACAAAAATGGTTAAATTTAGCGCCAGACTCAAAGTGGTTTCCATTTTCTACTTTTAAAGCCAAGCCAAAAGAATCAAATAAATATGAAATGTAACTATATTTAGGAGTTTTCTTTTACTATTTATCAACGAATGAACAATGATGCTGTGTTTTTCTCTTGAACCATCATTTCACTTGATACCATTTCGTATGTTTATCCCTACCAGATAAAGAGTAAACCGGTAGAAAACAAGTTAAATGCAGTCTACCTAATTAAGCGAAGCAACGGAAATATGTTTCGGTTTTCCCTAATAAAGAAACAAAACGGATTCTGCGTAAGTTCGTATCAAAAGTAAATATAAAAGCTATTCACTCAATCTTTTTTTGTATAGTTACAACGATGTCTTCTGTAAGCGTCTCAAATTCAATTTTGCTCGTTTGTTTCACCTTCATAGCTAGCGTAATCCTTTATAACATTCGTGCCGCCAAAAAGCCATTCGGATGCCAATCCGTCCCTGGTCCACGTCTTCATTTTGGCACTCGCGTGTTAATGTTTTTACAGGTGAATTTCCTACATACAGTCCCAGAATTTACGAAATTTTGGTGTCAACATTATGGAGATACTGTGGGGGTATGGATGAATGGTGGCTACACTATTGTAACTTGTGATGCTGAATTTTCGCAAAAAATACTTTCTGGAACAGAATCCAAGAATTTTATTATACGTATGGGAAACAAAGATGGATTAAAAGCAATTGGAATGTATAAAAAAGGAATTATTTGGAATAATGATGTTTCAAAATGGAATCTCCAAAGACATATATTTCAGTCTGGCCTGTCTTCCGATGTTCGTCGAAAAGCTTCCATCGTTGCGAGGAACATAACTAGACAGGAAATTCATCGTATCAAGACTTCTGTACGAAAAGATAATACTATGCCAACAGTCGATCTTATAAATGTACTTCGTCATATCACTCTTGCTGTCGTCCTTGACGTAGCCTTCGGCACCAAATTGGATCGGGAAAGATCGGAGATCCTCATAGATTGCATTGTAAATTATTTTAAAGCATGGGAATTTTTTTTATTAAAACCACGTTTCATTTGGCCTCTGTTTCCATACCACGTTTACCGTCACCAAAAAGCTGTTTTAAAGTTGCAGGAAGAAATTCGAAACCTTTCTAAAGATCTGAACCCACAAGCGTCTCCTTTCTTACAAAACCTTTATAACAATGACTTAACAACAGAGGAGATACATCAATGTATTCTCGAAATGATCCTTGCAGGCACAGACACTTCTTCCGTTAGTTTATATTACACCATTATGCTTCTCACCGAAAATAGAAAGATAGAAAATCAAATGTTGGATTCTTCGAACGATTTATTTATAGAAGCTGTTTTGCGAGAAGGTATGCGATTAATGCCTGTTGGGCCAGTCATCATCAGGAGGGCACTAGCCGACTGCGAAATTTCTGGAACACACATTAAAGCAGGAACAAATATTGTGATACAACTTGCACTTCAGAATCGAAATCCCAAGTGGTTTAATAATCCTTTAAGTTTTGATCCTCAACGCTTCCTACAAAACGAAAATTTGATTGCTCTTTCGGCTCCAATGGGTTTAGGACCTAAATCATGTGTAGGTCAGCATTTAGCAATGGTAGAAATGAAACCAGCCATATCTGGACTACTTGCAGCATTCAAATTTGAAAGGATAAATGCAACAAAGCTCTTCATTGATACTAAAACAAAGTGGGATATTGCACAACAACCGATAGTCAATGAAATTATTATTGCTCTTCCTAGGAAAAAAATCGTTCTTGTTGGTGCTCACAGTGTTGGCAAAACGACGCTGGCCAATTTAATTGCAAGTCGTACGAATGCAGTTTTGATTTCTGAGACAGCGAGAACTGTAATGAAAAAAATGAACGTGAGTCCGGAACTCCTTAGAAAAAACCCACAAAAAAGTCTAGATTTTCAGGCTTCCATAATACAACACCAATTCGAAAAAGAGGGACAAATCAAGCACGAATTTGCGATTCTGGATCGATGTTCAATAGATGCTTTAGTGTACGCCAAGACATTTTGTGAACAATGGGAGAAATTATTAGACATGCCAGAAACATGCAAATGTATTGAAAATTATAAAAGCGATGAATATGTTATTTTCCTTATTGAGCCGCAATCGACTTGCTGGAAAGATGATGGCGTCCGAATGATGTCAAAGGATTATGATGATTGGAAAGCTTTTTCCGAAAGATTCAAAGATATAATGAACCTATATAAAATAAAGTTTCAAGTCTTGGAAGAATTAGACCTAAATATACGTTTTATGAAAGTTTTTCACACATTATTTGATTGTAACTAATATTTATAAATATTATAAACTAAATATTTATATTACGGCTGTGTTTATTATAATTTAATGTAATGCTTGCAATATACAATTAATAAAAATATTCTACAGTTTTACTTTTTTTATTCTTCTTTGTTCACTACACTTTCAAGTTTATTCATAGCTGATTGAACATTTGCGGCAGGACCACCCCCAAGAATTTTTGTCATCTTCTCATTTTCTACTGTTTCTCTAGATCTGGTTTCATCTTTCAATTCTTCAACTAATTGTTTTTGATCCACATCTTTATTAACAGGTGGAAGTTTCTTATTTGATATAAGAGTTGTTGGATTCTCAAACCGTTCTTGACCAATTGCTGTTGCATATTTATCTCTTGCTGATGCTAAAAAAAAAAAAAAAAAGAAGAAAATTTCAACTAATTCATTATTAATTTATGATTAATTTATTCGAGGATATAAATTTATTTATGATAATTACCAACAGTAGCAGCCTGGGATTCGCGTGGATCAATTCCCTTTTCACTTTCTTCTCGAGCATAATCGATCGACACCTTCTTTAATTTAGCAAGACGTTCATTTTCAACTTCGGGTGGTATTCCTTCACCATGAATTACGTATTCATTCTCTCCAGGTACTTCATGAAAGTCTTCATATGGTTCAGGAACATTTGCTATATAATATATAAATAAAAAATTTATTGTTATTGTAATTGATTTCATATAACAATAATGATAAATATTTTTTTTATAGTACCTCCAACACCCAATTGCCCATATCTCAAATTTCTTTGTGTCTCATTTGGTTTTGGAACATAATCACCAGCTGTATATGGATCGCTAAAAGTTCCTCTTGGCGGTATTGTAGTCATTTTCAAGAATTTTGCAAAATACCCAGACGAGAAGAATATTTGATTTATTTTATATCTAAATTTTATTAATTTATTTTTTTGATTATTAATAATGATTGTGTAGTTTTACGGAATAATTTTATCATCGTTGTCATCGTTTGATCATTCTTTTTGACCAAGGTATCAAAGTGAGAATTTTACAATCACATGTGAAATGCATTGAATAATATCATTACTATTTGTAATAACACTACACTAATTTATACAACTATGGACATCCATTTTCGAATTTTTATTGCTTTAAATTTAGAAATGATTCAAAATTTATTTATAACAATTGATGGTTAAACAATATGATTTCCTTTGTCTACTTGCTTGTTATGACAGATTTATGTTTATCAATTTTATTACAGTATTAACTGTGCATACATCTGTATTATGCGCTTTTAGATATAAATTTCTTGTAATTTTTCTCAAATAGAAAATACATTTTTTTTCGATAAAAAATAAAAAATAAGGATTCATACTCCTCGAAACGAATAAAATGGATAGCATTACTGGCACAAGTTTAGGAGGAAGCGATGATCTTTGTGTTAGAATTGATGTAATGTATATTCATACCATAGATTATTTCCTATTAATCCGTTAAACTAATTTTTTTTTTTTTTTACATTATTTTAGAATGAAGATTGCCCATTTGTGATCTCAAGTATCATGGTTTTCAAAGATAATTTAGATATCGAACTTATTAGAGACCAATTTCGTCAATTAGTTATTAAATTTCCTCGATTTAGATCTGTTATCTATGGGGGAACATTTTGGTCAAGATATAAATGGCGAGAAATAAATGATTTCGATGTATGCGACTTTATTGAAACTCGACAACTTGGCATTGGCAATCTTGAAGAATTAAAAGAATGTGCTGCAAAATGTATTTCGGAAACAATGGATCTTGATCAATCATTATGGAGAGCTTATGCGATATATGGTTTGGAAGGTGGAAAATGTTCAGCATTGGTTATTAAAGTTCATCATTGCATTGGAGATGGTCAAGGCTGTATGCACGCACTATTGAGCTTAACGTCTGATGGACATGATCAATTATTAGAAAGGATTAAATTTTTTAAAGATAAAAATTCTTTCTTATCTTCTGAATCTAAAATTCAAACGTCATTTTTTACATATTTAATGGGATTTCTTTATAATTTTTTGTTATTTATGGTTATGATTGGTTATGCTTTATTTGAGCCTATTGGACTTATTTTTATGTCGATATGTTCAAGACAAAATTTAAAATATGTTGGAAATGTAAAATATACGAGAAAGACATTAAATTGGACGGAAGAAATTAAAACAAGCGATATTAGTATCATACGTAAAACTTTTGGTGTATCATTTAATGACGTCCTGGTAATTAATTATAATTTTATAATAATTTTATCATAATTTATAACTTTATCTTTTAAAAATAATTATTCTTGATATAAGGTAACAATTATTACACGCGCTATACGTATTTATTTCACCGAGATAAATGATCTTTTGGATGAAGAGTTAATGATATTCATCCCTATTTCTTCAAGAGTTTCAACAAATTTGGACTGCAATAATTCAGCTATAGGTTTTGTAAAATTTACTTTCTATTTTTATTTACATTTTATTTATTTGTTATTTACATTTTATTTATTATTTTTAGTTCGTTTTATAAAAGTTTCATTGAAAGAACAAACTATTGAAGAATCAATAAAACATGTTCAAAAAAGAATGAATGAATTAAAAAAACAAAATTTTGCTTCTTATTTGATATATCTTTTCTATGAATATTGGCCAATTCCTGGAATTTATTTTAAAAAAATGCTTTATTCCATACAATCTAATGGACATGGAGTTATCACAAATGTTCCTGTATGTACACATATTTTCTAACATTTTATCCTTTTATATCCTAAAATCTAGAATATTTATTTATTATTCATTTTATGACAATTAGGGACCAATGCGTCCGTTGACTTTTGCTGGACAAAAAGTAACAAAATTCGTGGTAACTCCACCTCAAAATTTTCCTGGTGGTAAGTAAAAAAAAAAAAAAAAAATGTATCTTTTGTTTGACACAGAATGCGAATACTGTAAATAAAAAAAAAAATTTTTTTTTTTTAAACATAGGTCTAGGTATAGGTGTCGTAAGTTATGCTGGTAAAGTAACTTGCAGTATATATGAGGATATTATGCCTCAGTACCCTAATATCTCTAAGCGTATTGCCGAGTTGATTTCTGAAGAATTTGAAATATACTTAAAAGCAGCAAAAAAATTAGATTAAAAAAATTTGGTTATTTTATATCTTTCACGTGCAAATGGAAATTAACCAAATAAAAACTTCCAAATTTTTTAAAAAAATCGTTTTTTCGCGCAGGATTACACGTGATTTTAAGCAAATTATATTTTAGACTTGTGTATAGATCTAGATCTTTTAAAATTTTTTCTCTCTTGCATTAAATTATTAACAGGAAAATTGCCAGAATATGTGTAAAATATATATATATAAATCTCATTGAAAATTATACCTAATTTTAAAAAACCCGATTTTTAAGGATAAAATTTTTTTGGTTAGCACTGTATAAAAATCAAATTTTTATAAATAATAACTTGAAATTTCTAAGCCATCCAACTAATGTCTAAAAAACTACGTATTGCAATTATTGGTGGTGGTATGTTTAAATAAAAATATTTTTTTAATAATAAAAATTAATGGAATAAAGTATTAAATCCTCTAAAAAAAAAAAAAAAGGAAGTTCCGGCCTGACAGCTATAAAGGAATGTCTTGATAATGATTTTGAACCTATTTGTTTTGAAGAATGTTCTGATATTGGTGGACTTTGGAGATTTGTTGATGTCGATGATGATAAAAATAAAGATCCACACTCTTCAGTTTATAAAAGTACCATTATTAATACTTGTTCCGAGAAGGTTGAGTATCGTAAAAATAAAATCCTTAAAATCCTTTATATTTTTATAATATCCATGAATATTTTACTTTTCTTTAGATGACCTTTTCGGATTTCCCAATTCCGCCAGATTGGCCGGCTTATATGCATAATTCTTTAGTATTAAAGTAATTATTAATAATAATTTTAATTTATTGAAAGAAAATTTTTCACCATATTTTCTATATAATTTTAATTTTCCCAATAATATGAATAATATGATAGATACTTTAAAAAGTACGCTGAACATTTCAATCTCCTGCCTCATATTAAATTCAATGCGTCAGTATTAAAGGCTTCAATACTTCCTGATAAACGTTGGAATTTGCAATATACCATTCGAGGTGAAAATTCCAAAGAAGAGATTTTCGATTATGTAATGGTATGCACTGGTCATCATCGTTATCATAGATGGCCAAAATATAAAGGAATGGATGTATTTAAAGGCGAACAGATACACTCTCATTTTTATCGAACGTAAGCGTTAATCTTTAGTTTTTATTATGGTTATTATTATTTGCCATATTAATATTATTATCTTTTATTTGAGTTAATAGTCCAAACGCTTTTCAAAATAAACGCGTTATAGTTGTTGGCATTGGAAATAGGTGAATTAAAAAGTATTTCTCCTTTAATATATTTTATGTTAATATTATATTGATATCATATTTCCAATTTGCACTATTCACATATATATTAGTGGAGTTGATATTTCAGTCGAATTATCTCACTTCGCATCACAAGTTTATTTATGTGTTCGAAGAGGATCACTTCCTTGGATTTTTCCTCGTATTGTAAATGGAAAACCAATTGATCATTTTTCACAAAGATTTGATAGATTTATTCCAGTTTCTTATCGTAATAGGAGGATGCTGAAACGTATTAAACAAAGTATTGGAGAACATCCACCTGGATTAGAACCTAAAACACCCATATACTCTTCTCATCCCACAATTAAATCTGATTTTTTTGAACGCCTGGTTACGGGAACTATTATCGTTAAACCAAATATTAACGAATTAAAATCCGAGAATAAACAAGTTGAATTTGTGGATGGAAGTATTTTAGAAGACATTGATTATATTATTTATGCTACAGGATATAATATAAATTTTCCATTTTTGGATAAAGAAATTGTATCAGGTGGAGAGGAAATGGAAAAAGAATTCGATGTTGAATATAGAGAGAATTTGGTTTGGTTGTATAAAATGATTTTACCTCCAAAATTTGAAAATATTGCTTTTATCGGATTAATTCAAACCATTGGGCCTATATTTCCTGCTGCGTAGGTTTTAATTTTATTAACAAAATTTACAATAATAATTTATTTATAATAATTTATTTATTTATACTAATATTATGTCCCACGCTTTTTTAAAGTGAAATGCAATGCCGTTATGTGACCAGCTTAATTAAGGGTTTGATTAAACCATTACCATCTCTAAGCGAAATGAATAAATCAATTCGGGAACGTCATCAAAGAATTCGAGGAAGTTTTTATAGTTCTGCACGGCATACGATTCAAGCTTATTTAATAAATTATTTGGATGAATTATCCAGAGATATTGGTTGTTATCCAAGTTCTTTTAAAATTATAAGAAAATATGGATTTAAATTTTGGATGATTTTTTATTTTGGAAAAGAAACTCCTATAATTGTATGTTTTTTTTTTTTTTTTTTTTTTTTTTTTTTTTTATTAAATTTATTTGTCAAATAATGCAAAATACGCGAAATCCACGAAGAAGATTGAATTTTATTATTCATTATCATGAAATCAATTTTTTTTTTTTGTTTCTCAGTATCGTTTATTTGGAAGGAATTCTTGGGATGGTGCTCATGATGCTATCCTTCTTTATAACAAAATTGATCCAAAAACCGGAAAGTCTTTATCAAATAGAAATAGTAAAGGGATTATACAAATTATTATTAAACTTTTGTTATTTTTACTATTTGGTATCATTCTTTATTTAAACAGAGCTTATGTTGGGTAGGTTCATTCATTCGAAAAATTCTTTCTATTAACAAAAAGGTGATCAATAAAAAACTAATATATATTTTCATTTAATTTGTATATTTTAGCGAATACTTGGAAAAATATAATTTAAATTCTTATATTAGGCTTCCAGTAGGAAGAGATTAAGATGCACAATACTATAATAATAATAATGTATTCAGTGAATTTATATGAATAATATTGTAAATAATAATTTTATATTTATTATTTCGAAAATTAGCGTACACCCTCACTTCTTAATAGTACGTGCTATTATTTATTATTTAGTATTTAAAAGAGTATACAAATATAGGTGACTGTGCTACACGGAAGTTTTCTTGCCTTTTAATGTCATGCATGAAATCTTTTTAAAGTATATATAAGTTTTAAATGGTGTGTATAAATTCGATTTTGAATGTCCTTTTTTTTTATTTTTTGATTTAAGCGTGTGAACGTTTAATGATAAAACCTGAAATTAAATAGATGACCAACGAATTGAACAATGTATGCATAAAAGTATTATTATTATTTTAACTATACCATTTCCATCAATTGTATACAAATCAATTATTTATATAATTATATCGCGTGATCAATATAACACCGTATTATTCTTCATGAATTGTCAAGATATTTTTCATTTCAACGCAACCATGTCTACGATTATTGATCTCTCTTGTTTAATCAAAGGAAACAGGCCTTCGTGCACTTTTAGAATTAAAGTTGACATTTCAGATGATGTTTATCGTTTAAAAGAATTTATTAGAGACCAAGAAAAAAATATCTTTGGTAATTTCGATATTGAAGGAGATGTATGCAGACGATATAATTAAAGAATACTTTAATAGTGCACGCGATGTAATTTCGAAACATATTCATGTTTTAATTGAAACAAGTATGATATGCACCTTCTGTTAAATTTCAAAATAATATTTACATTTCACTTCTTGTTTCTCATTTAATTTTGCACTTAATTATCTCAGGGAGAAAGAAAGACATTATCAATAAAAGTTATGAAAATGAAGATAGTACTGAAGATAGTACTTAAGATAGTACCGCTGATTCTAGACAAAATGCATTTTGGGGCTAAATATAGTAAATTTTAATAAATGTATAATATATATATATATATATATATCTCTCATGCAAAAACTTTATTTGGTTGTTTATATCGTTCTATGAATTTCTTCTTGAATATTGATATTCATATCTGATTTTAGAGTTTACAGTACAGTATAATAATAATTTATATGCACAATAAATGTGATGTGATAATGAATCGAATTTATTCTTGTTCGCTTTTTTTTTTATATAAATAGATTGAATATTCTTTTCAAAATATTAAATCTGCATTTTTTTTTTTTTTGAAATAAAAAAAAATAAAATAAAATAAAATATGAAAGAATCGAATGAAAAGCGAATCGCAATTATCGGTGCTGGTAATTAAATACATATATGATTAATAATAATAAAATGTTAAAAATGTTAAGAATGTATTATAATATTATTTTTATTTATCTGTTATAAGGTATTTCGGGTCTTGCGTCAATTAAAGAATGTTTGGATAATAATTTGATTCCTGTTTGTTTTGAACAAAATTCTTTTATTGGTGGACATTGGAAAAATGGAGAAAAAAATAAAAATAATAAAGATTTTTATTCCTCGATTTATAAAAATCTCGTAACTAATACTTCTAAGCAAATGGTGAATGAATTATTTAATATTATCTAAAATATTATTTAATATTTTATGTTAATTTTTTTTTATTTTTATTTTTATTTTTATTTTTATTTTTTCATATTAATTATTTAGGCAACATATTCGGATTTTCCAATTCCGGCAGAATGGCCAAACTTTTTAGGCTCTTCTCTTGTTGAAAAGTAAAAAATTTTTATTCCTTATTATATTATATTATTTATTTATTTATTTATTTATTTATATTTTGATAATTAAACTAAGAAATAAATTTAAAATATGCTTAAATATATTATTACTCTTTAGATATATTGAAATGTATGCTAAAAAATTCAATCTTTTACCATACATCAAGTTAAATACTAAAGTAATAAATGTATCAATGCTTGACGATAAACGATGGAAGATTAAATTTATTACTCAAGATAAAAATAATAAAAATCTGATTACTCCAAATGAAGAAAAAGAAGAAATATTTGATTATGTAATGGTTTGTAATGGTCATCATCATCATCCTCAATTACCAAAGCTTAAAGGAATGGATAAGTTTAAAGGTGAACAAATTCATTCCCGTTCTTATAACGAGTGAGTTTTTACTTTTTTATTTTTATTTATTAATTTTATTATTATTGTTAATTACGTTTAATTCATATTTATTATTATTATTCTTCTTTTTATTATTATTCTTTTTATTATTATTACTGTTAATTAACGATAATTCATATTCATATTTATTATTTTTGTAATTTAGCCCAGAAGATTTTAGAAATAAACGTGTTTTAATTGTTGGTAGTGGAAACAGGTAATTATTATAATTGATTGTAATTGATTATTAAATATAGTTATTAATATCTGATTATATATATATATGTATGTATACATATATATTAGTGGATTAGATATTGCAGTACAGTTATCTTCTGTCGCTTCACAGGTTTATATCAGTCTTCGATCTGGTGAGTATTCAATTTTATATTAACAATTTATTTATTATAATTTTAGATTATTAATTAATTTATTTATTTTATTTATGTATATAGGAAGATTACCTTGGATAATTCCTCTTTATCTAAAAGGAAAACCATTAGATCATTATTCACGATTTATAATATATGCCATTCCACCTAAAATTCGGAGGAAACTATTGGAAAAAACAATTTTAAATACCTATGATCCATTACCTTCTTGTTTAGAAAATTTAAAACCCGTTGATCCTATATTTAGTACAACGGCAATATACGTAAACACTGGTATCATTGAATGTATAAAGAATGGAAGTATTATTGTAAAACCGAATGTTCTTGAATTAAAATCAAAAGAAGAAGGAAGTAATCGAAAGAATAATCAAGTTGAATTCATTGATGAAAGTATAGAAAATATTGATGTTATCATTTATGCTACTGGATATAAAATAGATTTTCCATTTTTAGATAAAAGTATTATCACAGGAGGTGATGAGATTGAACAAGAATATGGAAAAAAATATGAAGAAAATTTAGTTTGGTTATATAAAAGAATGTTTCCTGTCAAATATCCAAATATTGCTTTAATCGGTTTAGTTTATGGAGCAGAAGCTTACATTCCATTAGGGTATATTTTTATTCTAATTATATTTATTATACTTAAAAAATTATTTTTTTTTTATTATTATTGTTAATTGATTTTATTAATTATATTATATTATTTTTTTTTTAGTGAAATGCAAGCTCGTTATGTGGTAAATCAAATTAAAGGATTAATTAATCCTCTCCCATCCCCTCACGAAATGGATGAATCTCTTCATCAATTTTATAAAGAAAATGAACAAATTTATTCTGATCCTGAGCACCATACCTTACACGCACCTACTTTAATATATTTAGATGGGTTAAGTAAAGAAATTGGATGTTATCCTTATTCCTGGGAGATAATTAAAAAATTTGGATTTGTATTTTATTGGAAATACATCATTTTTGGTATGGCTACTCCTCATCAGGTATTTATAATTTATATCCATTTTATATCATTTATATCATTTTATATCATTTTATATCATTTTACACACATTCAATATCATATTTAATATGTTTTATCATTTTTAAAGTATCGATTATTAGGAAGAAATTCTTGGAGTAGAGCAAAGGAAGCAGTTTTAATTTGTAACAATAATAATATATCTAAGAACAAAGATTCTATTTTTCAGATATTATTATCTTTTATTGTTTTATTAATTCTATTTTATTTAACTTTGGGAAAATTTTATAATAATAATTTAGAATAATAATTTATAACAAACCAAACAAAAATTATAGATAAATTCATTTTACACATGAAATTTAATATGATATTGTTTTGTTTACTTCTAACATTTGTAAATATGAATTGAATTATAAGTTGTAAACGATTTTTAACTTAAGAAATTAATAAATTTAATTCTTCTAAAGCTAAATTAAATCTTTCTCTTTCAATTATATCATCAAGGATTCTTTAAATAATTATTTTTATCATTTAATGGATGTTGAACTGTTATGATAATGTTAGTGGAACCTTTATTTGCAACTTGTGACTCATGTAATAAAGAACAGTTTATTAAAGAGTTCGGAACGTGAGAATATTAACATTGATAGGATTATCCAAGAATCTCAAATGAATGGATTATCTGTTTAAACTGAAATAGATACCTTATAATAATTTCCAAGATAATAAACTACTTTATTCTGCTGAATTAAGAAAAAGATTATTGGGATTATAAAAAAAGGATTAGGTGACAATTGATATTTGTAATGGTATTAGATTCCAGAATATTATTTAGAGTAGGCTTCCATCTTTAACCGAATCTCATCCACAATCATACTGTTTATGGGTTACAAGATTTTTTCCTTCCATTGAGATATATTTTTATTCATATACTTAAAAAATTATTTTATTATTATTAATTATTATTACTAATTTAATCTATTATAATTAATTTATTTGATAATAATTATTATTATTATTAATTATTTTATTGTTAATTATTTTATTATTAATTATTATTTTTTTAGTGAAATGAAAGCTCGTTATGTGGTAAATCAAATTAAAGGATTAATTAATCCTCTTCCATCTCCTCACAAAATGAATGAATTTATTCATCAATTTTATAAAAAAAAATTAGTAAAATTAATCCTAATCCTGAGAGTCAGACTTTTCTCGCATTTCTTTTATTATATTAAGTAAAGAAATTGGATGTTATCCTTATTCTTGGGAGATAATTAAAAAATTTGGATTTATGGAAATTCTTGGTTTTTGGCATAATTTTATATAATTTATATATTTTATATATTCAATATTTATTATATTTGATACGTTTTATCATTTTAAAGTATCGATTATTAGGAAGGAATTCTTGGGGTAGAATAATAATTCTAATAACAAATATTCTATTTTTCAGATATTATTATCTTTTATTAATTATATTTTTATTCAACTTGGGAAAATTTTATAATAATAATTTAGAATAATAATTTATAGCAAACAAAAGTTATAGATAAAAAAATTTTCCAGTAAAAAAAAAGCGATAAAAAATGTATGATATTTATTCTGGTGGAGGGTAAGAATGAATTTCTTTTGTCAACAAAAAGGTGAAGCGTGGTAATTCGTTTTATACACATGAAATCTAATATGATATTGTTTTGTTTGCTTCTAACATTTGTAAATATGAAATTAACTTGGGAAATTAATAAATTTAATTCTTCTCTTTAAATAATTGTCTTTATCATTTTAATGGCGAAGCAGATGTTGAATTATTATGGTAATGTTAGTGGAACCTTTTATTTGCAACTTGTGACTTATGTACTAAAAAACACTTTATTAAAAAAGAGTTCGGAACGTGAGAATATCAAATGAATGATAATTTCCAAGATAATAATATTGTTTATTCTGCTGAATTACGAAAAATGGTATAAAAGATTATTGGGATTGTAAAAAAAGAATTGGGACACACATCTGATAATTGATATTTGTAATGGTATTAGATTCCAGAATATTATTTAGAGACTAAAATCTAACAAATCAATTATTTCGAGTACTGTATTAATCATTTAAATGTATCGATTGTGAAAAAAAAAGTAGAGATCAATATCTAATATTTCGATTTTAGATCGTTGATTCAAAAGAATCCGAGGAAGTTTAGATAATGTAAAATTGCATTGATTTTTTTTTTTTAGGCAAAAAAATTATCCTGCTTTTTCATTAATATAAATTATTTATTCTAAAAAAAATCACATAAATATATTTTCTTTTTTGTTTTTGTACGCGGAAAAATAGTTGAGAAAAAATATCTTATTTATATGAAAAATTTTGGTTCCCAACTATAAAAATCATGACTAATAACTATGATGTTTCCGAATAATGATCAATTTAGGAGAATTATTATCAGATAAAATTCACTGTAAAAATTTTAAACACAAAATTCGATTAAAAAAAAAAAAAAAAATCCAATTAATGAATAATTATTGTTATCTCAAAGGAAAATATAATACGTAATAATACGTAATAAAGTTTTTCGTAAATGCCAGATCCGCGCGTCACATACTGTATATAATTTTTTTGTACACCGTACCATAAAAGTAATAACATAACTGATCATAGATGCAAAAAAATATGAAGAAAGAAAGTATGAAACGAAATAGAGGAATGGATAATAAGTAATCACCATTTGAAAAAAAGAGTAACGCTGCCGAATTAAAATCTTTGGGCTTTTCGAAAAGATAATTGATGCAAAGGACTATTAAATTTACATAATATAAAATTCTTTGTTATTAGAATTTCATAGAACATAAGGCTAACCAAATCGAGTATATCTTGTTTTTATATAAAATATAAATCGAGTAATGATTAAAAATCCACATTTTTTCTGTTTAAAACTTATATATCTTTTTTTTTTTTTTCTTTCCCAAAATTTAAAAAAAAATACGATATGAAAGAATCGAATGAAAAGCGAATCGCAATTATCGGTGCTGGTAATTTTTATATAATTAATTTAATGATAATAAAATATTAAAAATGTTAAAAATGTATTATAATAATAATATTATCTTCTGTAAGGTATTTCTGGTCTTCCATCAATTAAAGAATGTTTAGATAATAATTTGATTCCTGTTTGTTTTGAACAAAATTCTTTTATTGGTGGGCAGTGGAAAGTCGAAGAAAGGAATGAAAATAATAAAGATTTTTATTCCTCGATTTATAAAAATCTCTTAACTAATACTTCTAAGGAAATGGTGTTAAAATATTATTTAATATTATCAGTTTGTTATATTATGTTATTTTTTTTTTTATGATTTTTTTTTTTTTATATTAATTATTTAGTCGGCATATTCGGATTTTCCAATGCCGGCAGAATGGCCAAACTTCATAGGTTCTTCTCTTGTTGAAAAGTATAAAAATTATTATTATTATTATTACTTATTAATTTATTTATAAATATATTAAAATAAATATATTACTATTCTTTAGATATATTGAAATGTATGCTAAAAAATTTAATCTTTTACCACACATCAAGTTAAATACTAAAGTATTAAATGTATCAATTCTTGATGATAAACGATGGAAAATTAAATATATTACTCAAGATCAAAATAATATCAAAAATAATAAACATAATAAAAATAAGATTACTCCAAATGAAGAAAAGGAAGAAATATTTGATTATGTAATGGTTTGCAGTGGCCATCATAATCTTCCTCAATTACCAAAGTTTAAAGGAATGGGGAAGTTTAAAGGTGAACAAGTTCATTCCCGATTTTATAATGAGTGAGTTTTTTTTTTTTTTTTTACCTTTTTTTTTCATTTTATTTACAAAATTCATTATTACGACTAATTATTCTATAATTCATATTTATTATTATTATTATTGTCATTATTGCTAATTAATGGTAATTCATATTTATTATTATTATTATTCTTATTCTTATTTATTATTTGTTATTTTTGTAATTTAGCCCAGAAGACTTTAAAAATAAACGCGTTTTAGTTGTTGGTAATGGATCCAGGTAATTATTTATACTTGATTGTAATTAATTATTAATATAGGACAATTGTTTATTTATTAATATTTGATTGTATATATTAGTGGATTAGATATTGCAGTACAATTATCCCCTGTCGCTTCACAGGTTTATCTAAGTATTCGATCTGGTGAATATTAATCTACCTTAGTTTTTATTATAATTTTATCAAATTAATTTATTAATTTATTCTTTTAAATATATATATATAAATATATGTATGTATATAGGAAGACTACCTTTGATAATTCCTCTTTATCTAAAAGGAAAACCACTAGATCATTATTCTCGATTTAGAATGTATGCTATTCCTGCTAAAATTCGGAGAAAACAAATGGAAAAAACAATTTTAAATACTTATGGTCCATTACCTACTCATTTAGGAAATTCAGATACCTTCTTTAATACGGAATCAACATGCATAAATAACGGTATCATTGAATGTATAAAGAATGGAAGTGTTATCGTAAAACCGAATGTTCATGAAATGAAATCAAAAGAAAATAAACAAATCGAATTTGTTGATGGAAGCATTTTAGAAGATATTGATTTTATCATTTATGCTACTGGATATAAATTAAATTTTCCATTTTTAGATAAAAGTATTATTACAGGAGGGAATGAAATTGAACAAGAATATGAAGAAAAATTTAAAGAAAATTTAGTTTGGTTATATAAAAGAATATTTTCTGTCAATTATCCGAATATTGCGTTTCTTGGTTTACTTTATAAGGCAGGTTCTTTCCTTCCATTGAGGTATATTTTTATTCAAATTATACTTAAAAAATTATTTTTATTATTATTATTATTATTAATTTTTTATTATCATTAATTATTTATTTTATTAATTAATTAATTATTTTTATTTATTTTTTTTTTTAGTGAAATGCAAGCTCGTTATGTGGTAAATCAAATAAAAGGATTAATTAATCCTCTTCCACCCCCTCACAAAATGAATGAATCTATTCATCAATTTTATAAAAAAATTAGTAAAATTTATCCTAATCCTGAGAGTCAGACTTTACGCACACCTCCTTTATTATATTTAGATGAATTAAGTAAAGAAATTGGATGTTATCCTTATTCTTGGGAAATAATTAAAAAATTTGGATTTATGTTTTATTGGAAATTCTTGGTTTTTGGTATTGCTACTCCTCATCAGGTATTTATAATTTTATATAATTTTATATATATTTTATATATTCAATATTTTAATCCGTTGTATCATTTTTAAAGTATCGATTATTAGGAAGGAATTCTTGGAGTGGAGCAAAGGAAACAGTTATAATTTGTAACAATAATAATAATAATTCTAATAACAAATATTCTGTTTTACGGAAATTGTTATTTCTTATTGTTTTATTTATTATATTTATTCAACTTTGGGAAAATTTTTTAATATAATAATAATTTCTAATAATAATAATAATAATAATAATAATAATAATAATAATAATTTATAGTAATAATTTCTAATAATAAATAATAAATCATTTATAACAGCAAAAACAACAAGATATAATTTTTAATTTGCATTTTATTTTATTTTATTTTATTTTTATTTTTGTTTTCATGGATAAAAAGTAAATAATAAAAAATATATATGCAGATTTTTTTTTTTTGAAAAAAAAAAAATTAATTATAATACAGATATGTGTAATAGATATATTAGATATATTAGATGGTTTTTTTTTTATTCATGAATTATTATCTTTTTCTAACTTCCTTCATTATTTTCAGAAATTTTCTCATTCTCATTTCAAATATTTTCACTGTTGTTTACTACCTCTTGATCAACAATTATAGTTAACACAGTTGAATCTTCAGTTACTGAATTTGTTGATTCTTCAGTTATTGAATTTGCTGAATTTTCAGTTATTGAATTTGTTGATTCTTCTCCTTCATCTATATTACTGTTATTATTATTATTATTATCATCATCTATGTTATTATTTGATATTATATTATTCACTATATCTTCCTCCTCCTCCTCTTCGTTATTCTTATTCGTAGCGTTCTCATTCTTATTCACAATATTTAAATTCTCATTCTCATTCACAACATTTAAATTCTCATTAAAATTACTCGTGACACTATTAATATTCTCCACAATCTCAATATTCTCAACATTCTCAACATTCTCAACATTCTCAGCATTTTCATCTTCAATACTCACCACTTCCAAAGTTTCATGATATTTAGGTAACGATAAACCATCGTAAGGAGGTAAAGATTCATCAATAGAATAATTTGCTGAATCCGTGACTCGTAAAGTTCGATGACGACTAAGGTGACGACTAAGATGACCATTATTGTTGTTGTTGATGATGTTGTTGTTGTATTCATTATTTTTTTTAATTCTATTAATACATTTAAATAACCAAAATATTATTTCCACAAAAACTATTATTGAAATTGTTATTAAAATCCAATTCATCGCTTGAATTTTACCACCCCCGTTCACATTATTATTACCATCACCATCTCTCGGACTTGATGTGGGGGTGAGATTAAGGTTAGATGTGGAGGGGTTAGGTGGCGCTGGTAATGAATCTATTGGTATTATTAACATTAATAAGATTATTGTTGTGGTATTGGTGGTGAGAAATAAATTCTTTGATTTTCTTGGTTTTGACTTTTTCATATTTTTTTGTTAAAAAGAGATAGAAGATACAAATTTATTTTTTAATTTAAATAGTTTTTAAAACTAGATCAAAAAAGAAAAGAAAAAAAATATATAATGACGATATCGATAATGAAAAAAAAAAATGAAAAAAAAATTGTTGACAGTATTTATTGGAATTATATATAAAGTGTGTGTGTGTGTCGCGTTGTGTGTGTCAAAAGTAATTATTAATGCGTTTTCCAACTTTACCAAAAGAAAAAACAATAAACATGATAAACAACAAGTAATTTAAATAATTGAAACTAAGTCCAAAATGGATAAACAATACAAAGAGAAGATATTTATTTGATAAGTTAGTATAAAAATGGTTGTTTCTTTTTTCTACGTTTGTAATGTTTCTAATATGTTTGAATACATGAGAATGAAATAGAATGAATATGAAATAGAAAGGAATGAAATGAAATGAAATAAAATGAAATGAAATAAAATGGAATGAAATAAAATGAAGTAAAAATAGAATGAAATGGATAATAGGAAAAAAATAAAAAAAATACGAGAAATAAAAAAATTAAAAAAATTAAGAAAATAAAATAAAAAACCTAAATTAAACAACTTATATTAAAAAAAAGAATTTTTTAAATTATTCGAAAATTTAATTAAAAAGGAATTCCTTTAAAAGTTAAAACTCGATATCAATTAGTCTGGTTTTATTTTAACTTTATATAATTTCTATTAATAAAAAATAAAATAAATAAAATAGAAATAACAAAAATAAAAAAGCCAAGAAATTGGTATATATATTTGGTATATTTGGTCATATAGCAGACCGGAATTATTTTCTTTTCTTTCCATGCCTTCCATTGCGATCATCTTTAAGAAATTTTTTTTTATCAGTTACCATCGTGTCGTCTAATCGGATAAAAAATTTCTTCATTACCGTATCACAAATGTTAATGCAATAAATATAAACTACCACTAAAAAATTATTTATATTATTTAGTATTTCTATTATATTTTGTTAATTTTCATAATATTTATATTATTTTGATTATTTTGGATTAGTTTATAAAATTTACGCAAGATTTTTAAAGGGTTAATTAATCATTTACACGTTTTGGATTAAGTAATACGTATATCACATTCAAGTTTTTTTTTTTTTTTAAAAAAAAAAATGATTTTTTTTTTTTTTTTTTTTTCGTTTGTTTGTTTAAATTTATTATAAAAATTTACTAAAAACCGATATAATTATCGTATATATATATATATCATGTGTATATATTAATTATTACGATAAGCATTATCTGAAACATTACAGAAACAATCAAGACCCCTAAGTGTGTTAAATAAATTATATATATAACAATAATTATATTATTGTTATTATTATTAGTAATAAATTTCATTACATTGCATTGATACTAATATTTTTTTGATATTTTGATTAATATTTTGACTTATAAAAGAAACTTTAAACAATATTTTTATTTGATCGAAATTCTATTATGTAAAAAATATTTTATAAATATTTACAATAAACAACTAAATTACTGGTTTTCTTTTTTTTTTTTTTTTTTTTAAAAAAAAAAAAAGAGAATATCTAATTTTGATGATCGCAGTTTAATTTTTGTGAGACTTATAAAATATACTTTTTGACAATGGAAAAAGACTTTAACTGGTTAAAGTTCATTGTGTGTATCTAAATGCACGAGACATGAGAATCACACATAGCACATAATGCACACTTAACACATATATAAACACACAACACATACATAACACACATATAACACTAACACATATGGTCTGTTTTTTGATTTCTTCAAAAATTTCACAACAAAGCAACACAACACAATAACAAAGCATAAATCAAAAACGACACAATACCATAAAGTAAGTAAAAGCAACACAAAGCATTATTACTTCACAATGCGTTTTTAAAGATCACTTGACGTGTGCCCATCAAAATAAATTAAACACGTATGTAATTATGTAATTATCTCTAAATTCATATAATTATATTTCCAAATTATCCAAAAATTGTCATCTATTTATAATTTATGTAATCTCAAACCTTTTTTCATTTTTCATTGCATATCTATTAAAATGGCAAGTGGCGTGACACAATTTCATTATCATTGACTAATCTTCAATTAGTAATAATTTTATAATAATAATTAGTGAGTTTGATACCACCAAACTTTAATACCCATTTATATTATTTGGTTTTTTTTTTGCCCGCGCTTTCGGATATTTGTAAACCATCCCGTCTCTCAAATACTCACGAGGGCTTGACAACTACGATTGCTGATACCGCCGATTACTGCTGATATTAAAACATTAAAAAATTTAATATTATGTAATTATTGATATAATTATTATTGATTGATGTTATTATTGATTTTATCATGACGAACTAAGAATAAACTGTATATTCTATAATTTCAAATTATATTTTATGCTATTTTATGATCGATATTCGTTATTTATATTCGTTATTTTATATTTCTTTAAATCAATTATTATTTTATTATTGGATGAATAACTAACTCGATAAAAGAATAAAGTATGACAAATGACGTGTATTCTGTATTTTTTTTTGAATATATTTTATTTTACTAGTTTTTATTACTTTGTTATTTTTTTGTTGATCAAATTCCGATAACAATAATAATAATTAAAACTATTTTTTTAACACTTTGCATTTTTTTTTTTGTTTTACAAAAAAAGTCTATCAACTTTATTTTTTTTTTATATAAAAACTTTTTTTTTCTTTTGAATTTTTTTACCTAGTTTCATTTATTATATATATATATATATATATATTATTATTATTATCAATTATTATTCATTATCAATTTTTATCTGTTATACATACAACATATATATATATATATATATATATATTTTATTATTGCCTTCAAATCAATTATCAATTATTATTATATTATTATTATTACCACAACCAATATTTTACCATTTTACCATTCTTTTAAAATTATTCCTTTTTAATAATATAGACAAAATAGGTAAGATAGCAAAAGGCAAAAGTGAAAGTGAAAGAGAGAGTTTACCAGGATTTAAAAGAATTAAAAATTAGTTAGATTCATTAAATCTGCGCGGGCAATAATGGCATCAAATCAACAACAGTCAACTACCAAACCTGATATTAAAGTAGGTTTCAGACTTAATGATGAATACGCGGATACATTAATGCCAAGAATTAGGGAATTATTGCGTTGTGATTCTCATTCGTCTCATTCGAATCGGTAAGGTCATTATTATCTTTTTCTCGACTTCCTTTCCTTCTTTTTTTTTTTTTCTCTTTTTTTTGGGGGGATTTATGGATTTCGAACAATGAAAAATAAAAATAAAAATTATTGTTATAATTATTATAGATTTCCGGGAGCTCAACCAGTTTATTTAGAGAAATGTCATTTCAAATTATTGGAATCAGAGGAATATTTCGTACGTGATAAAACCGATGGAAAGCGATACATAATGTTCTTCACAGCAGTTGATGGCGGTACAGCATTTATGGTTCGCAAGAATAATTTGATATATAATTTAATATATAATTTCATATATAATTTGATATATAATTTAACATTTAATAATTTTAATTCAAAAAAAAAAAAAAAAAAAAAGATGGATGAATTAAATAAATTTAGAATTTTGACAAATTTTAAGTTACCGTTAAGGAATAATCATAATGCAATACATAACGAAACAATGATGGATGGAGAAATTGTGATGGAAATTGATAATAATAAAGTAATTCAAATATTTATACCTAATATTTTTTATATATAATTCTTAATTTTATATGATAAAATTTTTTTAATTTGTGAATTTTGTAAATATTTTAATTTGTTAATTATTCCCATAGCAAAGATTACGTTACCTGATATTTGATCTTATGGTTTTGAATGGAAGTATTCTCATAGAGAGACCATACAATAAACGAATGGGTGTAAGTGATTTTTATTTATTTATTATTAAATTTTAATTGAATATAATTAAATATCAATTTAAATATAATAAAATGTTAATTAAATTTTAATAAATTATTAATTAATTATTAAAATATTATTTTAGATGTTAAGACAAGATGTAATAGAACCATTAAATGCGGTATTGGAAAGAAATTCTGATATGAAAAATAAAATGCCATTTTCGTATGTATTTATATTTATTTATTTTATTTTTATTTTATTTTATTTTTTTGTTTATAAATATATATACATTTTATTCATCATAATTTTATCATCATTATCATCATCGTCGTCGTCATCATTTATTTTCATCATCATCATCATCACCATTATTTCATTCATTCTCAGTTCATTTATTTTTACTCGTGATAAAAATTATTAATCATCTGATTTGTTTATAATAAAAAATTTTTTTTATTAGGATGGAAATAAAAAGTATGGAATTATCATATGGTTTGATGAATGTATTACAAAAGGCACCTTCGTTAAAGTATGGAAATGATGGTTTAATATTTGTTCCGGTAAATCATCCTTATCAACCTGAGAATTGTGATAAACTGTGAGTTGATTCATATTTATTTTTTTATATATATTATTTTATTAAATTTATTTTATATTATTTATTAAATTTATTATATTATTTATTAAATTTATTATTATTTATTATATTTTATTAAATAACTTATTATTATTATTATTATTATTATTATTTAGTCTAATATGGAAGCCAACAAATCTTATGTATGTGGATTTCAAAATAAGTGTAGTTAAAACTGGCAAAGATAAGAAACCAATATATCATCTTTTGATTTCTGATGATAATAAAGATCGTAAAGATGATACGATAAATCATAAATTTCATGATTATTTAACTTTGGATCCAAAATCTGAAGCCGAGTAAGTAATTTTATTCAAATAATATAATAATCAAAAAATATATACTCAAATATACTTAATTTTATATATATTGTACTTAAGATGGCAACGTGATTCACCTGATGGTATCATTGGTCAATTTTGGTACGATAAACATTGGAAAACTATAGTTTACGACTCAAATCCGTATCCTCGTGACGGTGGTTGGAGGTGATTACTTGTAACAAATTTTTATCAACTTTATAATTTAGAATTTTAAATTTTAAATTAAAAATAAATTATTATTATTATTATTATTATATATATTTTAGATTTCATCGATTTCGACACGATAAACATACAGCTGACACGGAACAAACGTTAGCTGAAGTTTGGCATAGAATTCTTTATTCTGTTCCTAGAGATACGGTAAAAATTATTTATAAAGTATTTTTTCTTTTAAAAAAATAATTTTTAAATAATTAATTTCAGATAATTAATCGTGATTAATTATTAATTTTAAAGATGGAAATACAAGTAAATATCATAAGAGATAATTGGAAACAACGTCAGGCTAAAAAATCTGGGAATTCTCGAGTTGTTCCTTCCGCACCATTTTTACAAACACCCACTAATTCTCAGACAAGGTATCAAAATTATTCATGATTTTCTACAAAAAATTTAAAAAAAAAATTAAAATTAAAATAATTTAATAATTATGATGATTCTCGTTTACTTATAGTTACTGTCCTGAACCCGGTCCTTCATTAACTTCACCAACAACACTTTCCAACAATAGTAATCAATCAACATCTTTATCTGATTCTGTACAACCACCTCCTCAGAATTCATGTCAACCTCGATTTTCTCCATTTGATTCAAGTATTTCAAATGTTGAACCGTTGGAACGACAATTAACTTCTGATCATCCATATTTTGGAAATTCAAATAATATTTCTCAAGAAATTATTACTACCACTTCACCTGAGGGAAATGGATGTGATGTTGGTTTACGACCGTCAAAAAATACAAAAAATATTAAAAATATTGGAGTTACTCCTTTTCCTTCATTTCAATATCCAATATCATTAGATCTTCAAAGTGATGTTAATAATTATGAACAAAAAGAAGATTCTTCGAATGAAGAAAAAGTTCTTGTTACAACTACTACTGAGAATTTACAAAATAATTCGGATTTATCGAAATTACCGGAAAATTTATTATCATTAGAAATCAATGAACGTAATGTAAACAACAACAATGAATCTAATGATGGTGAGAAATCAAAATCTAAACAACCTTTGTCTGATATAAATGAAAATAATAAAGAAGAATTAAAAGATCATAATGAATATGATATTCAACCAACTACATCACCACCTAAACAAACATTACTTTTACTATCATCATCTCCTCCGCCACATCCTCCATCAGCTCCACGAATATCTCATCAAGAACTTCAACCTTTGCCTGACGTAAATGTTCCAATAAGAAATCCTTGTATTTATGATGATTACAGTTCAAATAATGATGATTCCGATTCCGTTGATTCTCATTCAGTGAATCGTCGGATGTCATTTATGAGCACAGAATCTATTTTGCCTCGTGATTTGGACGAAAATATATCCAAACCAAATTTACCTTTAATTTCAGAAAATTCACTTGAGTCAAATAATAATAATAATAATAACAACAACAACAATAATAATTCACTTTCGAATTTAAAAATTGAATCATCACAAAAAAAATGGGAGGAAAATAATCCTAATGTTTCTTCTGTTGAAAGTCATGAAAATATTAATGATGAAAATAATCCTTTACAACTTTTAGTACTTGCTTCAAATCAACGAGAAATGGCTGGAATGAATAGAAATTTTATTCCACCTAAGCAAAAAGAAATTAATGTCAATAATAATAATAATAATAATAATAATTCAAATCAACAAATGACTGAAATTAATTCAGAAATGTTTCGAAATAGTGATTCAGGGAATGTACAGAATGAAGCTAATGTATTACAACAATTTTCGGATATTGTATCGGCTCAACGTGCAATCGAACATGATCCGTTACAAAAATTATCGGAACTTGCTCTTAGTCAAAAGCCATTACAAGTAACTTCAAAAAAATATACTCGACGGGAATCTCAACAAGAGATACAACCTAAAACAATACAACCATCTCCCCCCGAACCTAGATTTCAAATAAATGATAATCGAAGGCCTCCTTCAGAACCTCGACCACGATCACGAAAGCCGAGACGAAGATCACTTGAATCTCAAAATGTAATACAAAAACCTCAAGATTCTCGATACAAAATGATAGAAAATACTTCACAACAAGAATTTCCTATTCCACTACTACAACAAAAAAATCGACAATTGCCGATACAAAGTGAATCTGATATACCTTTACAAGAAAATCAATATACACGAAGGTATCAAGATAATCAACCGAAATTACAAGTAGAATCTCACAATACTTCGGATCCTTCTCAAGTTTCGTTACAACCACAAATGCAACAATTTCCTGAATCAAGATTTACTCACTTGCATCAAGAAATTACACCTCATCAAATTCAACAACAATTTATTGAATCTCGTCGTATTATTATGCAAAATAATCAATCACAACAACCTCCCAATGTACTTACGGAACAACAAATGCAACAAATACAACAAATGCAGCAAATGCAGCAAATGCGACAAATGTATCAGGAACAAATGCAAAAAATACAAGATTCTCGAATATCGAAACATCAAGAACCAATAAAAGAATATTCTCCTGATTTCTATCAAATGCAAGAATTACAACGAATTCAATCACAACAACGACAACAACAACAACAACAGCGACAACAACGACAACAACAACAGCAACAACAACAACAACAACAACAACAACAATTACCTCAACAATATCAAGGAGTTCGAACGCAACGATCTCAATCATTTTCACATGACACGCGACCTCATATAATTCGTCAAGATCCTATTTCAATGCAAGATAATAGTTCATCACAAATTTTAGATCTAATGAGACGAACACAATTTCCAGAAGTTCGACAAGAATTTCAAGAAACTGGAACATTTTCAGAACGATCAAAATGGGATCAAAATGTGGGATATGAGAGATTTGATCCCATGAATAATATTAATAATAATATTAATAATAATATTAATAATGTTAATAATATTGCACCAAATTATCGACAAAGACGACATACATTATCTTCGGGTAATACAATATATTCGAAATCAATGTCAGTAAATATACCATATAATATACAACCTCCACAAACACAATCATCACCACCCCTACCACCACTACAGTCACAGTCACAGTCACAGTCACAATCGCAAAATAATCAAGTCGTGCCGCTGCCATCACCATCATCGAATATTTCAAATATTTCGAATATGTCTTCATCAGGAATGGGAAATTCTTTATCACAAATACCCGAGGAATCACGTGACTCACTTCAATTTATAAATTTCACATCACAAACGAATAATCAACAAAACAAGCAATCCTTTTCAATAAGATCAAGGCCTGCACCAACCAAACGTAAATCTAAAGGTGCACTTGATTTTATACTTAATACATCGGGATCAGGCGAATCTAGTCAAAAACGTTCAAAATTTGATGAAAATAATAGTGGTGAACAATATTAATTTAAAAAAATTTCGTGTTTTATTTTTTATTTTTTTCTTTTTTTGTATTAAAAAAATTTCTAAAAGCTTTGATTTGACTAAATTTAATTGATATCAAAAAATTTGGGGGTTTTTTTTTTATTAGTATTTGATTTTATATCATTTGAGTATATATATAAGTTGATTTGGTATAAATAAATAAACACCTTAATTTTTTTTTTTCTTTGTAGATATTTCTCATATTTAAATTTTTATTTTTTTTTTATTTCCCTCATTTTTTTCTTCATTATTTTTATTCTCATTATTTTTTTTTTTGCAATATTTTTTTTTTTTTATTTTTTTTTTATTTTAGTAATAATAAAAATATTATCTGTTTATATACATGTCAATATTAACTATAAAGTTTTTTCTTGTGATTTAGGATTTGTTTTTTTCATTCTTTTTTTTTCAAAAAAAAAAGGATGTGTATAATAATAAAAAAAAAAAAATAAATGAATGATTTATCATTTGAAGTATTATATTATCTTTACGTGAATTAATCAATTAATCAAAAAATTAAAAAAAAAAAAAAAAAAAAGAATAAAATTTATAATTTTTTCCTCAATTTCTTTATTTCTAATGAACAATTCTATACCTAAAGAAAGCACGTCACGAAATGCGGTATATATTCATATTTTAAAAGAATCCCAATTATAAAGATTTTTTTTTGATGTCAACACGTTAAACGTCACGTTCTGATGTATAATGTCATGTTACATAATGTGATTTGTTATTTAAATTTATCGTTTTGATATTATTCAATGCTTTCTAATTCTTTACGAAGCCAGGATGATCAATATTTTAATATGTTAGAGTGAGCAGTAAAAGTTTTCTCAAAATTATTTCTTTTTGAAATATTGAAATATTTATTAATTTAATTTATTAATTACCTATACAAAATAAATATTCAACTAAAATAATAATCATTAATAGAATAATAATTTGATATATATCCATAATTTCAAAAACAACCAAGTAGTTTTCTTTTTGGATTTGAAAACTTCACAATAAAATTTTCTCCAATACAAAAACTGCCTCCAAAATTAGGACCATGATCCCTTTTCATATTTATAAACCGCATAATTGGGGTATTTACTCGGCTAAGAATTGAATTTTGTATTATTACCATTTTTCAATGTTTCGACTTTGAATTGCTGTAAGAGAATTCGCTTCATTTGTACCACAGTAGAATTGAAAAATTAAACTCCACACAATTTTAAATAATAATGTAATACTTATAAAATGCAATCATTATACCTTCTGTAATTATCCCATTGTTCTAATTCATTCCATTGTCTATTAGTCTAGCTTCCACTGATGAGATGAAATTTGAATTTCGTTTAAAAATTAGGTGGATCGAAGAAAGTATTCTTACCAACCCTCTCTTTGCTTTGCAGATTTCGACGTCGTAGTTAGCCCGAGACGGACTAAATCATTCAAGTGGACCCTCGAAGGCCTCAAAAGATTCCCGAAACTGTGTGAACTCTATAGGCTTAGTGACGACCCGAATCCTAAGCATGAGAAGTATAAAGAAGCCTTGCGTAAACTTTTTGACGAATTGGAAACGCGCATTGCAACAAACCACTTCGACGTATCGTACGAGGCCACAAAAAGCATATCAAATAAAGATAGTACCTGAGAAGTTGGTCGAGGGCAAAAATGGTCGTGGAAATCTTGACTGTGGTGTTGAATCGCGTACAACTGGGAGAACGATTGGCTTGTTCGAGGTCAAAAAGATGACTTTAAGCAGGGCTTTGCACAGGCCACCGTACAGATAGAATCTTCACTATCTCGCAAACGCAAGGCAAATGAAATAGACGACGAGTACGATATGGATAAAGTATGAGGGATTGTAACAGATGCGGAAAAATGGTATTTCATGGAATGTACGCTAGACAGTGAAGGGAAGCCATCGTTCAAGTTGTCAAAACTGGTGGTGGGATCCGTTTAAGACTTATCGGATAGGTACTTTGGTAAACGGATGTTTTTTCCGGATAAACGCAAATCGGAATAATTCATGATTGTTAGCACATATAAAACATTTTATTTTAATATGTGAATGTCAAAACGGTATTAAGTAATCTTAAAGAAAAAATAAATTGCGTATTATATTAAAAGAACAGACCTATATCATCAAAATTTAGAGAATTATTAGCGGTTAAATTTCGAACGGGTAAAAACATTTTAAATGACAATTGTTCGGTCAATTTTGAAGATATACATCTGTCCTTTAAATATAATACGCAATTAATTCTAAACTTTGAAGTTACTTAGTACTGTTTTTGATATTCACAAACAATATAAAAAGTCTTATATGTAGCAACGATAGGCGATTTTGTTATAATTATATGTAATAATAACATAATTATACAAAATCGTCGATCGTTGTTACATGTATATTGTTAGTGAATGTCAAAAACGGTACTAAGTAACTTCAAAGTTTAGGATTAATTTCGAACAATTGTCATTTAAAATATTTTCGTCCGTTCGAAATTTAACCACTAATAGTTCTCTCAATTTTGATGATATAGTGTCACAGGAGTGCAGAGTATTTCGAACAATTTCTCAAATCAGTCTCTCAGTTTGCATCACACAAACAAATAATAAT